>VNJQ01002851.1:38349-110681 GCA_008042515.1 Drosophila truncata | reverse complement strand
GACTGTCAAAAGGCCCGGGAGGAACTAAGTAAACGCAAATTTAATGGGCGCACCATTACTACTTCATACTTCGATCCTAACAAGTACAAAAAGGACCAATTCTAAATATTAACTCAGATATGTACGCATTTCTTACATAAAATATCACATAATAAATGTAAGAATGCCTGGAAAATATGTTCAATTTAAATAAATCAATAAAATATCAATAGAAATATTTTAGATATGATTTTTAGCATATTTTTTCTATGGAATGAAAAAACATAAGGTTGAATCCTAAATCTGATCTGATATAATTTTGAATCCAATGTTAAATAAAATATTATCTATATTTTCAATAGAAAATTTAATAGTAAATATAATAATAAGTTCTGGGACAAGCCTGAACAAACTTAGAGACTTGTCTGTTTGATAAAACCATATTCAAACCATAAATCATATCGAAGGCAAGTGCCTGTCATATAAAGTCAATGAACCTAAAATTGCTGTTGCCATCTCACAATTTAGCGATATAAAAAGATCTCCAAAATTAGATATTATTTTTAATGTTGAAGTGCAATTAAAGCACATTAAAATGGCGCTATATTTAAAGAGCCTTTATCACCATACCTTAGAATTAATGCTCTTGACTTCACGATTAATCAGAGTTCCACGAAATATGTTGAATAAGAATTGTTTGAGGCTCAGATAATTATTGTTTCATTACGTACAAGTTTGCACTTAAAGTTAAATATAAACCTTAACATGCTCTGTGTACTTTAAGAGGGTAAATAGCCCAAGGAAATCAAAGAAGAACTCAAGTATTAAATTGACATTACATCGGATGTTTGCGTTTCAATTATTTAGAGGGAATAGTCATTGATAAGCTACAGTAATTGTATTTAAAGTGCAGCAGAGTGGTGAAATTATACAAGAAATTATTTAATGTGTAGTTAAACAGGATGTTCAAACTTGGTAATTACTTTCAAAAGCTCTTGAAACAAGTGTGTGTTCTGGGAAACCCAGGAATGTTGGGATCACCAGAAAGTATTTCTGTGATCCTTAAAGCTATATAGTACCAACCTGAGTTGCAGGACAGTGCCAAAGAGGCCACAAACAGGAGCAGCAGCTTGGAACCACAAACAAGATCACTTTTACGCATTGTGTTGGCCAAAATATATTTATAAAGGCGATTTTATCACGCGACTTCCCTTCTGCGTTGCCACCGCGTTTATCAGTGCGCAAAAACGATATTTTTTAATTAAGGCCGGACAGAGTCGGACAACCGGACGTGTGGAATCGTACGATAATCGCAACGCTTTGGCATGGGGCACCAGCTATATATCCCAGGTGTTAAAGGGTATATTTGTATTTTAAATTTCTTGAGACCCGGCAGCGTTTAACCGTGCGATGCCCAGCGAAGACCGACGCGAACTGAATCGCCTGCGGTTATGGGTAACGGAATTGTGGCTCATTAGCATTGAAAGTGTCGCTGCTTTCAATCAAATACCAGGTGCGTGGTGCTGTGCTGTGTGATTGAAAACGTGAAATTCGAAATTGAATTGGAGTGGAGTGGATGGGATTTCATTTGATGGGATTGAATGACGTTAACTGCTCCGATAAGAGTCGCTCGAAAAGGCGGATAGTACAGAGAAAGGGGTCAGGTCAATCATTAGCATCACATCGAGATACCAATGCCAATCGAAAATCTCAATCAAACTTGCAATCAAATTCTCCCAATCACCGCCTGCAATCGTTAGCGTGGCATCTGCATTTGTCGTTGCTTCCGGTGCCGCCACTCGAAAATGGGCATAATTTATGATTTGCGCGTGTAAATCATTTTTCAAGCACCACCCCCGCCGGGCTTGTGAATGACAGTTCTGTTGGGAATCCCCCCTTGCCTACAGACGCCCCTGACTTTACGTTATTTGGCAGTGGTTGCGGTTGCCGTTTCTAATTGCAGGCGAAGCGCTCGCAAATCGCCTAATCAAGCACTTCAACTGACACTGCATTTTATCGCCCTGCAGCCGCCCCGTGTCGTGTGTTCAAGAGACGGGAAATCGGACATTTATCTGCATATATATATACACACATATATTCAGAGGTTTGTCTTTTGTGTTTTTGGCAGGCTTCAAGGGCCTCGGCTCGCTCATCTATCGATGATGGGGCTCAATTGATAGCCGCATTTTGAAAGCGCAGATAATGATCGATGATAATGATTTTGTTCGCCAAGTGGCTCTGACTGTAATCGCTATTTTGGAATGACAAACAAAGGGACTGATTGAGGTAAATACTAATTTGTGGTCTCTAATATTCTACCTAAAGTTTTCCTAATAAAAAAATATATAATTTCCTTGAAAAAAAAAGTATCTTTTTTAGCTTTGTAGTTACAAGATAAGGTCGTAATCTTTTCTACATTCACAATTTACTTGAAGTACTTTGTTTAAATAGAAAAATCATGTTTTGTTAATGGGAAATATATGCATTCATTTTTAGTAATAACACTTCCAGGAATACAAGCACTACAGCGCAGTACAAAGTTACATGATTCAAGTGATTATATATAATTATTTTTTTAAGGGTCTTATGCCAAATGTCTATCGATCGCGTCTTAACTTGGACTACTCCGCATTTGAGGTAGGTCTTCTAGGAACTCCGTCTGCCTTTTTTTTCTTGTTATTATTTGCACTGGCAACTGAGTTCAAGTATATTGTTTTAGTCCTTGATAAGTCCAGTAGGGTTTTTGCATTATATCGTATCTTTTTTTTATAGTTTGCAAGCACTTTCCGTGTGGTTCCGATCCATTCGATTGGCTACGCGATTGTAAAAGTTGCATTTAAGTTTAGCTGCAGACGGACTGCTAACATTGGCGACCCTACGTAATAGCGTTGCATTAATTATCTATAAAGATTTATGCAAGTAATTAGCATATTGTATACCATTTGTGCAAACGCGTCAAACGCTGGTTTGATAGGAAAGTTTTTACAGACTGTTTGTCTAGTAGGGAGGTATTTTATTTTAGTTTCTGTATTGAAGGAAGGTAAAGATAAGCTGTGAGTTTGTTGGTTCACTTTTCTTTAGAAATAATTATTTACAAATGGTTACAATTTGTTTCATTATTTTGTTTATGAATATATGTTTTTAAGAAGCTTGGAATGATCATAATTCCTTTCTTTTATTTTGGAAAACATCCTTTTAATATTTCGTATAATTTATGAAATTTATTACTTAATTTATGCATTGTTACATATTAAAGAACTTTATTTAATAATATTTATTTTTATTTAATACTATTAATTTGAGCATTTCATTCACTGTTTTTTAGTGGTTTTAAACCATTTTGTTGTATTAAACTTTTGTTTGAAATTTGGTTTCTGGAGTAATTAATCCTTAAGTTTGTGATTAATTTTATTTATTATTTTCTTATGTTTTATTTGCTTTTATTATTATTTATCTTTCATTTATTTTTGAATGAAATATTAAATTTATTAAATTTTTTTAATTATTTAAGTTTTCTATTTTAGTTTTATATTTTAAACTGTTTTTACATTTTAATTATTAATTTTCCCTCGTTTTTATTATTGTATTTTTTATTTGTTGTATTGCTTTCTTAGTTTACACATTTGTATATAATTTAATTTTGAAATTAAGCAAACATTTTACACTTTTTCGAACCCGAAACCATTTACGATCATTTTAGTAATATGTAACTTTACAGTATAAAACTGTTATAATAACTGCGAGTTAATAACAATAACAATACAAATGCAATCCGTTTTCGAAAGTCGCGCTCGAATTGGGAAAAGTCTTCGAATCGGAATGTAAACAGCGAATGAATGAGCGAAGAAGTAACGGTAAATTTCACATGTGGAAAATGACAATAGAAGTCGCTGCCTCTGCTCAAGCCGCTCTGCCACTGCCTCAGTCGCTGTCGCTGCCTCTGCTAGCGTTGCAGTCGCAGCATCCGCGGATACCGCATTAACAGTGTTTTTTCGCACTAACAGAAGTGGATGCTGGTCTGTTAAAGTGCTGTTGCGCAGCGTCGACGTTGGCAATATCGCTCATAAACGTCATTCAATGGCCATATCTTTATGAGTGTATGTGAGTGTGTGTGTGCTAGTGCTTTGGGGTGTGTGAGCCCAGCGAAGCGATGCTAAATATGAAAACATAAAAATTAATGTTATATTTATAGTGTGGCAGCAAAAGTTGCGGCAGGAGGCGTTGCGGTCGCTGCAGGGCAGTGGCATCAGCAGTAGTTACAGCATCATCTGGAAGAGGTACACTTGAAAATAAATCAAGGGAGTTTTGGGGAATCTAAGAGGGTTAAAAAGAAAATAATAAAGCTGATAAATTCGGGTTATTAAATATAAATTTGAGTAAAAGATACTTTAGTATCTGAAACTTACTTTTAAGATATTCTCTAAAGCTACTCTTTTATCTGAGGGATATCTTTTATCTAAAAAATACTTTTGCCTATATAAAATACACTTGCATTTCAAAAATTCCTTTAAAATTGCATCTGTACGTTAATTTTAACATTTCAAAGTTACTTTTGATTCTAAAAGATAATCATGCATTTAATATACAAACTAAATTAGAGTAAGCATCAAAAGAACAACATTTATTTCCTATTTTACACAAGACATAATTTTTTAAAAATCATTTCTTTATTTAAAGATTTTTCTCCTAGTGGCAAGACTCCGAGACTCCTGGCCAAGTGTCGGCTGTTAGCTCTTGCTGGCTGGCATTTGTTGGTACTATATTTGCTTTGGCCAGCGGCAACTCGGTCGCTTCTGCTACTTTCCACTCTCTCCAACTATTTGTAGTTGCGCCGCAGGGCAGTCAATGGGGGCTGTGGACTAGAAAGGGCAGCGCCTCTGTTTATCCCGTTTGAATTTCAATAAGCACAACAAAATATTTTCTACGATAAATCGTTAAAATAAATATATGAAAGGTTAGTGGTTACTCGATAATGGAAAAGGATAAAGGTCATTATAAAATATCTCAATAAACTAGGAACGAGTATGTGCTGGGAATGCTCCTGTGAAGAAGAAAGTTTCTATAAATGAAAGTTTGGTACTACAGAACGTTTATTTTCATTATTTATTAAAATGACAACCTTAAAATTATGCCAAATGATAAACTTGAATTTTTTAAAGACTTCAATATATTTTCCTAAATTTATAAATTTTATTTTTACTTTTAATAACTTTATTTTCATTACAATTTCTCTACTAAATCGATTATTTACTGTACCCCTTCAGGCAGTCAGCTGGTATTTGCAGCATGCATTGTTGTGTTTTGTGTGCTGTGCCCCACATACATGGCATGCCATGCCACCAGTCGTGCGAAAGGGTTGCGGCCAACGTGGCGTATGATGAATGCCATTGTCTAACACAGCTTTTGCGGCCCGGCAGATCGGTTTAGGAAAAGTGCTAGTTGATTATAGGCGATAGTTGAGTGGATTGCAAAATCAATTGAAATTTGGAGAATTTACTGCTTCAACTTGACATCGAAAATCAAAGATAATGTCAATTGAGTATATCAAAGCTATGTATCGCCCCTACTGTGTTTCCTACGGTTTCTCAATGCCTTCGAAAAGGACAAGTCCTGATTTCTGATTGCTGAGCACTCAATTGGTCAACTTCCGGCGACTAGACGGGTTGTTGTTGTTGTTGTAGCAGCTGCTACGTGTGCCCAGCCAGCATTTTTTTACTTTAAACCCAGGCAGGCACCAGAGCTGCGGCTGCTCCTCACAGCGGACACAAAGAACTAACCGAGACCACAAACCAGCCGAAAAGCGACGACTTCCCTCACATTAGCACTCGAATAATCATACGCCGCATTGTCCCACGACCAAAGGAGGAAGGTGGGACGAAGGGGGAGCCAGGACCTGTCATCGCATCTGTTGTGGATATTTGAATGTGCCGTCAACAAGGCCCAGGGAAAACGTCGGCATATCAGGCACTCGGATTTGGAAAGGGATCGGGCACAGGAATGGAACTTTAAACTGCGGGCCTTTCTCTAATAGAGGAGGGGATTGAGGAGCTCTGTGCGTCCTCAGACACAGATAGCAACCACTGCCAGGAGCCGGTCTGCTAACTGGTTGGTTGACTGCCCCCTTCCTTGACTCGTCCCTCTTCCCATATCCTGGCCCAATCTCAAACTCATACTCGCTCCTCTGTGCAGGACAAAATTTACCGCTAAGCATTTGCCAACAACGTGCCACTGTTCAAAGGACAAGGGGGAAAAATAGGACATGTAGACGGGACAGGGACTGAGAGTGGGACTGGGACAGAGACTGGAATGACACGCGGATGCTGGTCGGGATCATGGGGGTCATTGTAATCATAACGGTGGCTCTTTACCCGTCAGGATATCCCAAAGCAGGACAAAAAGTGCGCAGAAAAGGCGCCAAATTAGTCAAATCGTGTAATGGCCATACAGGGTGCCCGCAGGATAATTTAGTCTAAGTGATTCAAAACCATTTCATATGGATAATTCTCCATTTCTCCCTTCCTTTCGAATATTGTAATTCCATTTCTAATTCTATTTTCCCTGCTCTTTTGGCAATCTAACAAAAGCAATCGAGTGGACCGGCTTTTCTTTGCTCCAAGAAGTCCTTCTGCTCGCTGCTGAGCCGCCAACTGCGCTGCTGCTGCTCTGCTGGTGTGCTGCTTTTTCAGATTTTCCCCTGATTTTCCTCTGCTCTTGGTTGATGTACAAATGGCATCGCAAAGTGAGCAACTAAGCAGCGACAGTTTTTATGATTTTTCGGTTTGGGCGCGTTTTCCTTTTGTTTGTTTTGCAATTATTTCCCCTCACAGTAACAGCTTGTACTGTACTGCTGTCCTTGCTGCTGCTCCTGTTATCCTTTTCTGGTGGTTGCTGGACACTTTTCCTGGCAACAGAGTGTGCGCAGCATCTCAGTCCCGCCAAGACTTAGTCTCCGGCTTCCCTTTCCGAGAACCAGTCAAAAGTTATCCAAATAGACAAACAAGCAGCCAAAGAACTTATCACTCTCAACCTAATTGATATCAGTTTCTGATTCCGGAGTGGCCAAAAAGTTTCTGATCCCCTGAGGGAGCCCGGCCAAGTGTTGGCCAATGTAAATCCGCTTACAGGGAAGTGGACTCATAAATTATTGATTTGATTATGTCACCCGCTAGCTCGCTGGCTCGCTGGCTCGCTGGCTCGCTGACACCCGAACCCAGTCCACGTCACTCCACTTGAGTCGCCTCAGATGTTGCGGCAGCTGCTGCTGTCCCTGCCTGGTATTTATAAAGGATCAACAAGCGATTATGTCCTGGCGGCACTCAGCGGAAAGCGAGAGCTGGTGGGGGGAGAGGGTCGACCTGAGGTCGCAATCGAAAGTGCCAGCAGATTAGTTGACGTATCCATGCCAGCTTTCGTTTCGCCCTCGCCACTTCCAATCTCCATCTGTCCCTGGTCCGAGTCCTCCTGCTGCTGCTGCTGATTCGTAGCCCAATCGGCGATTGTATCTGTTCCAATGCGGAATGCATTATTGATGAGTGGAATCCGTTTTTAGCGCTCGTCCTTTTTTTTCTTTTGCTTGGCCATTTGCATGCATGCCCGATGCTCGGCTATTTATAGTCGCCGGTTAACTCGATTGCGGAGTCCTTGGCCGAAACGCCAACCCACCTGCGCTGGCCTTGCCACATGTTTGCCATTTTCGTGTTGATTTCCATTTCCTGGCTTTGTTGGTATATTTTCAAGAAGCAAAAACAGGAAGGGTAGCTCTTTGGGATAAAGATTTTCTTAGATAATGATTTAAGATCTTTAGTTTATCTTAAATATTTAATGCCTTAATATATATAATTTATAATTCATCTCCAAATTGCAGTGCCTTTAAAGCTTTTCTGGTTTTTCCCTTTAGTCAGGTATAGCCTTCTCCCTTAAAAGTAGTTTACCGAACATTTCAATGCATATATTCAGCATATCCTTTCTCCAACTGGAGCTACCTTTGCTTCGTCTTGTTTGCGTGTCCTGCGCGTGTTTTCCATTCTCCACTACCTCATCCTTTGCCTCGCCGTTTGCTACTTTGTGTTTCCCCATGCTTATATGCCATTTGTGTGCCTGCCACGTCTGCCGGACCGAAAGGAGGACACGAGAAGCTGCTGGGAGCTGAGCGCTGTGAAGCTAGGCGCATTCAGTGCCTTCCGATTGATGCCACTCACAGATTTCCCATTGACCTTGGGCGGGGTGGGATGCTGTGAGGGGTTTTACCACTGACAAGCTCATAATTAAAGCTTCTCGCTATCTGCGGTTAAAGGCCTGCATACTTGCGTGTTATCTTAACCAGTTCAGCCACGCCCAATCAAAATACCAGCCCACAAATATTTAACACTCAGAAAAAGTGCTATTAAAACATTAACATACAACTTTTTGCTAATTTTAAAATAGTTTTGTTTAAAAAAGGTTGCAGAAAAAATATTTTAAATTATTTTAAATACTTTTTCTTTACCCTTAACTCATTTATTTATTTATTTACCACAGTGCAAGCCTCATTTAACAATGTGTTAATCATTCCACTTGGCGCACGTTTCGTCTTGGCTGCTTTGGGTCATTTGGAGGGTCCTTCCTTTTTGTCGGCTCCCCCTATCCTTTAATTTTCCCCGCTTTTCGTTGAATGTCGCCGCTCCATTATCCCTTTCCCGCTTGAATATATATCCCCACTATTCTGCCACTGCCGTTGTCCTCCATTTGTCGACATATTTGTTGTGCGGTCCGCCCACTTTGTCACTTCACCGTCCACCCACGCCCTTGGATGTTGGCTTTTATTTATTTGTTTGCCTTTTGTTGACAGCAATTTAAACGCTTCAATGGACTGCCACCCCAACGTCCACCCTCCCCTATAGCCGTTAGAGCGCAAAAAGGGTTTCGCAAATAAGTTTCACCTCGTAAATTAATTTCTCTTGCTCTTGGTAAGCAGATACAATTTGTTCAAGTGTGTGTGTGTGTGTGTGTGTGTAAAGGAAGGAAAACCTATAGGAAGGAGGTGGACTCTCTGCTCAAGACACGACCTCCGCCAAAGGTCAAAGGGATTTCGGACCAGCGGCCCGGCCAACTCATTAATTACCTCAAACAACGAAGGGCTTAACAAAACGAAAAAAATACAAATAAATAAATAAAGTGGCAACATAAAATTCGCATAAAATTAAAAGGCAACATAACCGAAACATTACACCGAAAATGTACTTTGTTGTTTGCATTTCGATTATTTCATTTGATAATTTTATTTGCTTAATATGTAAATGGTTTTATTGTCGGTCGGGGCTAATTTCACTTTGCGGATTACCAGGCTCGGGGAAAATAATTTAAATCGTTTTTCCCATTTATTGCAAGGGATTAAAACGTTCATTGATTGGACCCAGTTAAGGTCCTTTGATTTATAATTGTAATGCAATTGCATGGATACTTATTTATTTATTTAAATTTAATTGTGTGTATTTCAAAAAGTTTAGCTTAAAATTGTTAAAGGGTAAGGAGCTCTTTGTTGGGGATTAATTACTTAGAATATGAATTTCGAATTCTATTTTATTTACATATTGGAAATAGGTGAAAGTATTTTTTGTTATTTATTTGAAGTGTTTAAATATTTATCATTACAAAAATTAAATAAAATAAAGACTAGCTCAAAGTTAAATAAAATTTAACATTTTTTGACTAAATTAGAAATTGATTAAACAAAACTGCAAAACATTAAAAACAAATTTCACAATTTAGAGCAACGAAAATGAAGTTTTCTCCATTATCCTTACAAGCAGTCACTCAACCTGAGGGCCAATTTGTGCCCCACTGACAGCGATTTCTCACATTCATCCAACTTACACATTCCCATACGCACAAGGACTTTGATAAGGTCGCTGCTCCTGTCATTGTTCTGGGGGATCCTTTGGAGGCGCTGTCGCGTTTATGTGATTCAATTTAGTTCGATTAGGAATGCCAATTGGTGGGAGGAGAAGGAGGATGGAGAGTGGCAGGAAGTGACGTGGGATGGGACAGATGTGCCTTGTCATTGCTGACAGATTTATAGAAAGTCAAAAGGAGGCGGGAGTGGCAGTGGCAGTGGCAGTGTCTGAAATTAAAATGGCTTTTGCTCATCAAGTTCCGTTACGGCGTGATAAGCAAAGGCCAAGAGCAAGAGGATGAACCTCCCGATGTGACAGCTGTTTGGGGCGTGTGTCCTCCTCGTGGGTGTGTGTGTGTGTTTGGGATACTCGCATTTGGATATGTTGTGTATTAGGATAAGGAATTCAAGCTAACAGGAAAACAGGCAAAAGCCAAACTGTTTGATATCCGGTGGCGACGCCGGTTCCAACTTTGTTGTCGTCCAGACGACACCACGTGCCCGCCGGGACTGACTCCTTTCATCCTTCCTCTGGTTCTTGGTTATCCCATCCTTGATTTTGCAACCCCATGTGCCTCCTCCAAGCTGTCACGTTCCCGTCTGATGGGAAACTGTCGACTTTATTGTTTATACACAGTTCAAAACACCAAACAAGCTAAGAAATTAATATTAAATACTATTAGAAATTTAAAAGATATCCTAAAAGAAACATGAAAGATTTATAGAATTTATTTTCCTAATTTTTATTTTAAATTATTGTATTTTAAATATTTTTCCAAGTGCATTTGAATGTCTAGTCTGTCAATCTTCGTCACCACGTAGCCCAAAACTTCCGGCCAGCACATATTTTGACTCCGGCATATGGTTATTTCGGATTCGCCCGCTGGCATCCTTCGCCCCGTTCCGGGGAAAGCCTCCTCCATTATGTGCATTGCATTGCACGTGCCTCGGAAAATGGGAAAATTGTCGGGTTGGGACGGGCAACAGGCAGCCCGTTAAGCGCCCCAGCGAACAATTGAAAAATTAACAGTATTTATTTATGATGAACAACAAAAAGAAAAGGCGGGATGTCGGAGTGGGAGTGTGATTGGGGGAGATGGAGCTCTTCGCTTGAAATTCTCCCTTGGCACCTCTGGTTTCGCATTTTCCGCCCACTCACTGCCTCCTCCCATTGAGTGCGTGCTTGGCATGGAAAACTGGTGAATGCCAAGGGCCAGAAAACGAAAACGGCCAGTTGCAACAATTTTTTAATTGGCGCGGAAATTGCTGATGGAATTGACGCTATGAAAGGCAATTTCGGGCAACGAGCTGCAAGGCCGTTGGCCAATTTGTTGCCAAAATGCAAACGAGGAGGAGTTGAGAAAGAGACAGGCAGCAAAAGAGGAAAAGAGAAGGGAAAAATGAAAAAAAGAGGGAAAAATCATGTAAAGTTAAGGGAAGGTAAGTTTACCTATCTTGAGATACCTCGTAAAATGGAATTGTTATTAGAAATATAAAGGACAAAAGGAAATATACTTTTGAGAATCAGAAATTATAGAAATTTTGTGATAAATATTTGTTCTACATCATAAAATATAATTATTAGCACTAAATTTTAAGACGTGATGGAAAAAAGGTATCATCACCTGCATGGATCCTTAATAAATGTAAAAGTATTTATGTATTTAAATTGCAAAAATACCTTTAACCATTCACAGGCTCTTGAAAAATCCAGAAAAAATTCCAAATTAAATGTATGTAATTTTATTTGATATAAAATAAGAGATTGATACGTTATAAAAGAAATATCAAGTATTCAAGGAGCTAACTCCACTCGAGTCATAAATTTAAAAGGTAAATGGAAATCAATGCAAAATTATAGCACATTTGAGCCATAAATAAGGTGGAAATAAGGGCAAACCCGATCGAAATGGGAATGGGAAAATCGGGTTGGTCATTTATTTAATTTTTCGCACGATTTCAGCATTTGCCGTTTGCTGGCCGGAAAAGGCCGAAGAAGAAATAGGGAGAAAGGGAGAAAAACCTGGAGGAAGGCAGACAAAGAAAGTCAGCAAGAGATAGAAACATCAGTTAAATGACCGCAAAAAGGGGGTGGGTTAAAGGCGAACTGGGAGGGGGTGGAATGTTTGAGTGTGTGTGTGTGTGTGTGTCCAAGTGTGAGTGGTGGGAGGGGTGGAAAATGGAAAAGTGGTAGCCTGTGAAGTGCCGGGCAAATAAAATGGGGTGCGGGGAATAATAATAAGAAAAGGGTCTCTCACAGGGGAGAGGCGACAGGCGAATGCAAATACGAGAAAAACCAAGTGAGCGTCGAGGAATTTCCCGGCCAGAGGTGAAAGCACTTCGTGCAAATGAAATTACCCACAAACCCAGAGACAGTGACACATGTACCTGAGTGCAGGCCACGTGAAATGTATGCAAATTCCTTAAATTCAAACTGAAACGAGTCTGAAGTCTCGAATTTCAAAGAAAATATGGAAAAACAAGAGCATATTCCCTTACCGCGCCACAAAAACAAAGTGCAAGTACTGAGGGGAATAAAAGGCCGACATTTTGGGGGTGAGTTAACAGCAAAAGAGATGGCAACAGTAACATTACAGTCCACAGTCCTGCGACAGGGGAAATAATTGCAAAACAAACAAAAAGGAAAGCGCGCTGAACCCGAAAAATCATAAAAACTGTCGCTGCTTAGTGGCTCACTCTGCACTGCCATTTGTCCATCATCCAAGGGCAGCAGAAAAGCAGAGGAAAGCAGCGGAAAAGCAGAGAAAATCAGGAAAAGCAGCAAACCAGCAGAGCAGCAGCAGCAGCAGCGCAGCTAGCAACGCAGCAGCGGGAAAAAGGACTTCTTAGAGGAAAATCAGCAAAGAAAAGCCGGTTCAGTCGATTGCTTTTGTTAGATTGCCAAAAGAGCAGCGAATATACAATTTGAAATTGAATTAAAAGGTCTGAAGAGATGGAAAAACAGGAGAATTATCCATATGAAATGGTTTTGAATTACTTAGACTACATTATCCTGCGGGCACCCTGTATGGCCATTACACGATTTGACTAATTTGGCGCCTTTTCTGCGCACTTTTTGTCCTGTTTAGGAATATCCTGACGGGTAAAGAGCCACCGTTATGATTACAATGACCCCCATGATCCCGACCAGCATCCGCGTGTCATTCCAGTCTCAGTCCCAGTCCCACTCTCAGTCCCTGTCCCGTCTACATGTCCTATTTTTCCCCCTTGTCCTTTGAACAGTGGCACGTTGTTGGCAAATGCTTAGCGGTAAATTTTGTCCTGCACAGAGGAGCGAGTATGAGTTTGAGATTGGGCCAGGCTATGGGAAAAGGGAAGAGTCAAGGAGGGGGCAGTCAACCAACCAGTTAGCAGACCGGCTCCTGGCAGTGGTTGCTATCTGTGTCTGAGGACGCACAGAGCTCCTCAATCCACTCCTCTATTAGAGAAAGGCCCGCAGTTTAAAGTTCCATTCCTGTGCCCGATCCCTTTCCAAATCCGAGTGCCTGATATGCCGACGTTTTCCCTGGGCCTTGTTGACGGCACATTCAAATATCCAAAACAGATGCGATGACAGGTCCTGGCTCCCCCTTCATCCTACCTTCCTCCTTTGGTTGTGGGACAATGCGGCGTATGATTATTCGAGTGCTAATGTGAGGGAAGTCGTCGCTTTTCGGCTGGTTAGTGGTTTTAGTTAGTTCCATGTGAACTCTATGCTTTAAAGTACCTTTTGCTGGCCAGATGTCTTTTTGGTCGTCCGTTGCTGGCCAACGGAAGTCGCCCAATTGAGTGAGCTGCAATCAGGAATCGGAACCCGCTTCGTATTGGAGGTCATCAGTTGTCGGGGGAGGAAAGGGAATAGAAATTGAGGGCGGAATTGGGGGATTCGATATTGCTGTCGCAATAAGCGATGGCCGGAACAAATGTCGCTGACTGACTCCAACCGGGGAATGGGAATGGGAATGGGAATCCCCGCCTTCCGATTGGCCTAAAAGTGTTGACAATGCCATTTCTCAGCAGACCCGCCGCCGGAGGCAGCTGTTCCGAGCTGTGTGCTCCTCTCGAATGGCTCTGCTCATTTTTCAGAGGGCCAAAAGGACCAGTTTTGATTAATGGTCAGCCGGTTTGAGCCGGCGGCGACTTTTTTATTTGGCAATTATGTTGTTTAGACCCCGCAACAGATTTCGCACCTCGAACATTTTTCATGCAACGAACACGGGATACGCCCAGTGCTGGACTTTGATTCCATGTTCCGGGGCTTGTCACTGGCATGCGCCGTCATTAATTCTCCTATCCCGCCAGTCGTCCCCCTGGATAGCCAGATACCAGCCATTGTCTGTTCGGAATCCCTGTTTCAGCCGCTTTCATTTTTCAAACGGTTTTTGGCTTTTCCGACACTTGACAAGTGTTTTCGACTTGCGGCAGAAGGTGTCACAAGTCATGGACAGATTTGAGGTTAGACGGGACGAACGGGAGATCTTCTGGAGGTATCTGGGGGTAACTGGAGGTATCAAGAGTTATCTTTCAGTGGGCAGAATTTTATGCAAATGTAGAGCGCTTAAAGGTTGAGTGAAATTCAAGAGTAATTGTGATGGTGACTTCTTTATATGCTTACTTTTAAATGTTTGGCTTCAGGTAAAGCCAAAGATGCTTTAAAGATTTTTAAAATAATTGTATAGGAATCTTTTAGCTGAGAAGTATATTTATTTCATCAATAATTGAAGTATCTCCTCATGCATTATTAATATTAAACATATATAAACCTTTTACCTAACTTCTACAATCTTTTAAGTCATTTTCTTTGCCTTATTGTTTTCTTATCAAACATTTTCCCCAAAAACCATATGTTTTTCCCTTGACTCACCCCTAAATTCTGTTATATTTGAACAAAGCTTATCTAGTTTTCCTATAGAACCTTTAAAAACACATTAAACTCGCCTATTATCTTCCATTCCAAGTGTCACACCGCAAACCATTGACCCTTCAACAAAAGAGCAGGGCATAGGACAGGAATTTCCACTCCCCAATTGACAATCGGATAAAACCTTGACACGTGGCACAGCTCTCCCCCCGTTTTCCAACCCCCCATTGCCATGGTAATTAGCACATCGAATGTCGAATTAAATGAAGCGAAAAACTCCGTTGTCTCTGGCTGGCATGGGAAACGTTTATATAATTTGTTAAACACGGGAATAAGGGTATCAAATCACACTATTTAGACGGTACGCTTGGACAGCCACAGGGTGCCCTCGTGGGGGAGCGGACTCTCTAGTGTCGGCGATAGCAGGGCCAAGAATCTGCGGTTTCCCAACACCTGAGTAAAGTTGCGTCCTATTCCAAGATCATAAGTGAGATCCGAAGAGTCTGCAGACACGGCATTGTTTCGTACCAACAGAATTTGCCAGATGAACATCATCAACGGTAAGGCAAAGCATAAAAGATTAATGTAAAAGATGGTTCTCACAAGGTAGGAAAACAAAATTTCCGCACTCGTTGGTTCAAAGGCAATCTCCGCAAAGACGAAATGAAACGGCAGCCAATTTTCCTTATTAAATCCATGCTCTACAGCCATGATGAAGTTGTAGATCAGCGCCAGGCCAGACCCCAAGGTCAGGTGGAAGTTCAATGCGATGAAGAAGCGTTGATTATTGTGTCCAATGCAGTTGGCCGTGAAGCTGCAGTGATGATCCCGCTTCAGAATGCAGCAATTACAGAGTTTGCAGTGCCAGGCTCTCGGCGGCATTAGCTTGTCACATTTATCGCAATATCGCCAAAGGTATTCATCGCCCTTTATGGGCTGCATTAGTTCTGGCCGCAGCTTATTTACCGAACTTGAAGTCGTGCAGCAGAACCAAAGATTCCCAAGAATATTGTAAACGATCCAAGTGCTAATCCCGAAGTTGATTGCCTGTCCGAGGAAACCTAATATCTGCGGCACCACGTAGAACACATCGTAAACGTAGTAAAAACATGTCAGGGCAATGAGCACGATTATGCAAAGGGGTTCCAGCCAAAAGTAGGATCTCTTCAAAATGCAGAGCAGGAAACTGACAACCTTAGACTTAGAATCCTCCTTAGACGCCATGATAATTAAGTATAAATATCTATTTATATTCAAGATGTGTGAAATTTTGATTACAATATCCAAGCCCATAAGGAAACAAGTTAAAATTATATTGGAGAACAACGAAAAATGATATATTTAAGAACTGAATTTATTTTATTAAACTGCAAAGATTTATTCACTCTCCTTGGGTTTCCACTGAGTGCCAAGGTGGGGCAGAGGACTCTTAATAGCTGGCGAGATACAAGTCCAGAAATGGAGTTTCCCCAGCACCTGGCCAAAGTTCCTCCGCACTCCCATGTCATATTCCCGATTTGCTTTATCAAACATCACAGTATTTCGTCGAACCATCAGTACTTCAATGGTGAACATAATTGCAGGGAATAAAGTGCAAAAAAAGTTCACATAGACAACCATAGAAATGGCTAGTCTGAATTTATAGTATGGTTTAAGCGAATCTTGAAAGAAAGACATCGCATACAACTTTAAAATATTGCCAAAAACGAAGCCATGTTTAAAGGCAAAAATTAAATTATAGATGAGGGCCAGGCCGGTGCCGCAGGTCAAGTAAAAGGTCAACCAGATGAAAAACCTTTGATTATTGTGTCCTATGCAGTTACCCGTGAAGTTGCAGTGGTGATCCCGCTTCAGAATGCAGATGTTGCATATTTTACAGTGCCAGGACCTTGGAGGCATCAGTCTTTGGCATTCCTTGCAATAGCGCCACAGGTGTTCCTCTCCCTTGGCAGGTGTGCGGAGCTCAGGGGGTAAGGTGTCCACCGAGCTACTCTTTCGGCAACAGGCCCACAGGTTCCCCAGGATATTGTAGCAAATCCATGTGGCCACTATAGCGTTTAGTGACACTCCAAAGGAACTCAACAATCGTGGAGTTACGTAGAAAACATCGTAAACGTAAAAGAATGGAGTGAGAATAATAATTATCATGATGCTGAAAAGCTCCACGCAGGACATGGTCGATTTGGGAGCTTTGATCGGGGAATTCTTGACAGGCTCCGATGGATTTGGATTATCCAAGTGTGTGACAGGCTCTGGAGGTTTGAGGTTATCCATTTCCTTTACAGATGGCTCCAGTGGCTTTGTGTTATCCATATCTTAGAGCTATTGCTATTAGTTGCCTAAATAAATGTAATTTCTTGTAGTATTGCTGACAAGAATTTATGTTATAAACATAGTAATCAGTCACATTCTGACAACTATTTCAAAGCGATCACTTTGTGAGACTCTGGGTAGCTTTCCGCATTTATCGCAAAAGTTCTGGGAAATATGGATTATAACATCAAAGCGCTCAAGGAAACAAGTGAATTGATATATATTTATATTTACGAACAGAATTTGTTATATTAAACTCAAGAGACTTATTCGTCCTTAGCCTTCCACTGGGTGCCATGGTGGGGCAGAGGACTCTTAATAGCTGGCGAGATACAAGTCCAAAACTGAAGTTGTCCCAGTACCTGGACAAAGTTCTTCCGCACTCCCATGTCATATTCCCGATTTGAATTATCAAACATCACAGTGTTGCGTCGAACCATCAAAACTTCCGTGGTGATCACAAGTACTGAAGGAATTATACACAATAAGTTCACGTAGACGACCAAAGATATGAACATTTTGAATCCAATGTTTGTTCCAGACGAACCTCCAGAGAAAACCATCTCATGTAAATTCACGAGATTGCCTGAAACAAAGCCATGTTGCAGAGCAAAAATAAAATTATAGATGAAGACCAGGCCGCAGCCGAGGCTCAGGTAAAAGGTAAGCCAGATGAAATATCTCTGATTATTGTGTCCTATGCAGTTCCCCGTAAAGGTGCAGTGGTGATTCCGCTTTAGGATGCAGCACTTGCACCTTTCGCAGTGCCAGGACCTTGGTGGCATCAACTTTTGGCATTCTTTGCAATAGCGCCACAGGTGTTCTTCTCCCTCGGCAGGTGTGCGGAGCTCAGGGGGTAAAGTGTCCACCGAGCTGGTCATTCGGCAGCAGGCCCACAGGTTTCCCAGGATATTGTAGGAAATCCATGTGCAAACTATAGCATTTAGCGCCACTCCATAGCGACCCAATAATTGTGGCGCTACATAGAACACATCGTAAATGTAAAAGAATAGAGTGAGTATAATAATTATCGTTCTGCAGATGACCTCCAGCCAGGCCATGCCAGGTTTGGGAGCCTTGATCGGGGATTCATTGACAGGTTCCGATGATCTTAAATGATCCTCTGGAGGCTCTGGATTATCCATGTTCTTTAAAGGTGGCTCCAGTGTCTTCGTATTATCCATATCTTAAATCTATACTTATTTGTTGTCTTAAAATATAATCTACTAACAAGAATTTAAGTTTCTAAGTGTGGTGATCATATTCTGACAATAATATCAAACGGAGGGTGCTTAAAAATACAACAAATATTCTGTGAAAACTATTCTGAAATTAACTTTAAATAAGTAAACGAAAAATATAAGCTTTTTGTTGAATTTAGCCAACGGAAATGACCACCTTCAATGGTTTCTCTGACCTCTGGGTACTGTCATGGAGCCGGCAAAAGAAATCTGATGTTTAATTTTGGAATTGTGTTCTTGAGTTACAAATAAAAATATTATTTTTTTGAAATCGGCAAAAGCAAGGCCCTTAAACTTCGCAGATTAATAATATCCCCAAAATCATCTAATTCACCTTATAATTTTAAAATTTATTATATTCCATTTTTAAATATAACAAAATATATACAGACTTCTCGAAATACAGCATAATTTTATATACCAAATTCTAAACTTGCTGCTTAACGAACCACTGGGTGCCATCGTTGGCCAAGGGACTTTTGATCGTGGGCGACAAGAGTGTCCAGAATAGCTGCCTGCCCAGGACACCTTCGAAATTTTGCCAAAATCCTCGATCATAGCTGCGATCAAAGATCGTATAGCACGTGCTGTTCCGATGTACCATCAATATTTGCAGGCCAAACATAAAAGCAGCAATCACAAAGAGGAACATGTTCATCTTGAAAATGGTGGAGACCATGTACTTCCAGTCTAAATCATCATCCTCACTGTACGCAGCCATCTTGCTGAACAGGAAGATGGGATCGGCTGCCATCAAGGAATTAGTTTTCCAAGCATGAATGCAATTGAAGGCCAGAGCCACACCACATCCAAAGGTCAGGTGGAAGAGGAAACAGATGAAGTACCGCTGGTTCTTGTGCCCGATGCAGCTCCCCGAGATGGTGCAGTGGTGATCCCGCTTCAGCATACAGCCCTGGCAGAGACGGCAGTGCCAGGACCTAGGTGGCACCATTTTATTACAAGCGATGCAGTAGTGCCACAGGTGAGCCTCCCCATCTGGAGGTGTCTGTCGCTCCGCGGGCAAGCTCTCCACGGTGGTGTTGGTCTTAAAGCTCAGCCACCAGTTCCCGAGGATATTGAAAACGATGAAGCCGCTCAATAGGCAGGTGAAATAGTACCACCAGCCATTAGTATCAATTAACTGCGGCACCACATACCAAAGCTCGTAGAGAAACAGGAATCCAATGACAGTGAGAAGTACTACGGCCGAAATCGGATGAAGTATATTCACGATCTTCAGGCGATGTATTCGCAAACCTCGAAGCATAGATTCCTCGCTCTGGAAAATCATCCTGCGAATCCAGCGAATTCCCGTTATGAAAACCCTTCGAAGTGGAATCATTGACATATTTTGAAATGAAAACATTTAATTTTTGTAAAACAGAATTCGAGATACGACTTTAAATGCTCGAACTGCGACGATTTGGAAATATGTATCTAACTGGCAAATCGCATCAGTCAGTGAGTTGGAAAAATCTGGCATTTAGTCCTCTGCTGGGGGTTTTCAAATTGAATTTCTTTTCGTTTTTAAGCGGATTAACGTAAAATTACTTTTATAATTGGTGAGGGCGAAGCCTGCTGAAGCTTAAAAGACAAATTACAAGGGACATATGGGTAAGGGAAAAAAGAGAAAAATACTTTATGAGGGAAGAGATAGTCAAATATGAAAAGAGACAGCAAAAACATAGATTTGTTTACTCGGAGATTTATATAAATATATAATTCTGGGACTAAAAATATTAATAAATCAAAATTAAAACAATAAATTCAATTTCTCTTCCAGTTTATATATTTCCCATACTTCACAAACACCAAGACTTTCATGTTTCACTCGAGTTACATGGCCTAGAGAAGAAAAAACCCTACTAAGCTCGACCTTGTTTAAAAATGTATGCATACACATGTAGAAAATAAATTCTCTTCTAAAAACAATGAAGTGAACGAGCAGCATCAACATGGTCATATTTCTCTAGCTTTCGCAGCAGCTGTATATTATGTAAACAAAGAGCAGAATAAAAACAACGGCGAATGCATATCAAATACACAAAACAGCTGGCAGAGTCGACTTCATTTGCCCCACCGACCGGCCACAAAATGGCAGCTGTCAGCCAGGTTTTTAGACCGCAAGACCGACTGAGCGACCGACCGACCAACTGACACAAGCGCGGCAAATGTTGTCTATTTCACATAAATTTTTATGAATTATTAATATGAACTAGAGCATTTGGACGGCAGTGGCAGTGGCAGAAGGTGGAAGGTTTTTGGAAAAGTCGCGGTTTTCCATTTTAAGTTTGCGGTGAGCATCACCTTTTAGAGACTGGGTTTCCTTTTTGGGGGGAAAACGAGAGTACATAGTAGAGTGCTGGGTGCCCTTCGTTTGCATAAAATATGTACGAGGGCAGGGCGGGACTTTCCTCACTTCGTGGCTAAATGTGTTTGCCGCCGTCTTTGGACCCCAGACCGGAAGCAAACAAACAGCCATTTTGTGCTGTTCGGCGCTGCCGTTTCCGGCGCGTCGCTGTCAATGTGTTTGTCAGTAGTCAACCTGTGGCTTGACTTTCTCTCACCCACTCTCGTTTCGCTTTCTCTTTGACTTTGTGCGGGCACTTCAAGTCATTAGCATTTGCTCAAAAAAGAAGACACACAAAAAGGAGCCAAAAAAAAGAATAAAGAAAAATTAAACAAAACGCACACAGGAAAAATTGAAAGGGAGAGAATGGAATGCGAAGTTGGCAACTGCTTTTTGGCCAACTTCTCGCATAATTGCCGAGTTTTGCTGCTAATTTAAGATGATTTTCCCCCGCTCACGGTGTCTCTGTTTGATTTCATTACGAGGAAACTCTCTCTCTCTCTCTCTCAACTTTGGGCAGATGTGCTGAAAAGTTTTCCCAACTCGCAGCTCGCAACCGGCAGTTTTTGTCTCCGTTTCTTATGGCGTGAAGTTCCCAGGGTTAGGCCCTGTGCGTTACTGTGTAATTTGCAAGCAATTACCTGGCAGGAGCACACCACATATAGTACATTCCCCCAGCCCTGCATATCTCCGATCTCCCTCTGAGAGCGACTTCTTGGAATGTAATTGAGTTTGAAAAATGTTTAAAATTAGATATGTGTGCGTTTGTGTGTGGCTGAGGCCCAGGAAAAGCTGCTGCTGCGTGAGTGGCATGTAAACTCATGAGAGGCCTGCTGAAAATTTATTTAGCCTTAGATACTCTTCAGGGGAAAACCCCATTATATAGGGGGCATGACAGTTACTTGCAATTACGGTAATCGTTATCTACAAGGGAAAGTCAGGGAAGGGCTTTAAGATGTATTTAAGAAGGGATTTAGTGAGAGTCATATTTTCTTATGAGTAAAATTGCATTTTAAAATATTGAAAAATAATAAATTTATGATTTATTATATGCTTTAAGTTCTATATATAGTTTTTATCTTTATTCCCGAATATATTTACACAACAGCTACGGTTTAACTCGGATTTACTTTATGAACAAAGTGTAATTGAAGTCTCCTGACATCAAAATGTTTACCCAATTTATTAAATGTTATTCTAGGAAAAAAATTAGCAGCTAGTTAGTTATTAAAAATAATTTATTTTAAAATTTATTTCCTTGTTATCTTTAAGCAATAAACTCTCTCCGTAATCGTGTAATTTTTCATTCTACATTTAATGTCCTTTTGTTATAAAGAATTAAACCAGCTTAAAGAAATTTTAAGCGTTACAACCGTATGGGATTTCATTCTGAGAACTCCATTTTATGTCTCGCCATTTCGGGATAAGTAATTATTATAAATACTGGCGCACGTGTGTGTGCCTGGTGTACCATTAATATTATTCTACATTATGCCCACACATACGTTGTTTTTTTTAGGTTAAGACCCTCTCAAGACTCCCCAGACTCTCCTCCGCTCAGCAATTAAGGTGCAGGCAGTTCTCAAGACTTGCACTTTAATTTATTTTGCTATTTATCTAGGCTTCTGGCAAGGCATTAATTTAACACAGCTTCCACAGCCACCTGGAGCCCTGCATCGTTCATTTAAATGCTCGCTGGGTCGCCACCTGCTGCCGATTTATTGTGCTCGATTGCTCCTGGAAGCAGTGCAGCGAGCTAGATTTTAATGAACCATCAAACGGCAATTGAAGCTGTTCAATGCTTGCAGGGCCAACGTTGCGTATGAGTGATTTTGCAAAGGCGAGCCAGATGCCGGTGCTCGATGGCTCCTCTACGAATGGATTCGCCGATTCTCTGTGCGCTGTTTTGTGCCAAAATATGTTTTTGCTGGCTGGCTGGCATGTAAAATATTTGGCACTTGGCACACAAAATGGCTTGTCATTTGGGCGAAATGAGTTGGAAGTTTCACGTGAAGGAAACGAAAATTTCATTTTTTTTTTTGTTTTGTTTTTCCTGCAGCAGGCACCGCCTCTTATGCTCCTCTTTTGGGAAAATATGTTTTATTTTTTTATGTTGTTGTGTGTGTGTTTTTTTTTTCTGGTTACTGGGCGCGACATATTTTGTTGTTGTTTCATTTTCGTTTTCATAAATTTTTCATTTTGTTTGACAATGTTTTGCGCCTTCGACATGTGTTTGCAATTTGCATGAGGTGAGTGTGAATGTGCGAGTGTGTGTGTGTGTGCGAATTGGAACGAACAAGGACATTGTTTGTGTGTGTGTGGAGAGAAGAGGACCTCTTTTGGGATATAATGTTTGCTGATTGATACTCTGTGGCTGAGTAAAGTATTTGCCTTGTGTGATTAAAGCTAACTGATTTTAGAAGCTGGAAAAAGCATAATTTGTTTACAGGGAGGTTAGAATTAATCAAAAATTAATTTTCCCTTTAATTTTGAGGGTATTTTGATTACAAAAAGTTTAAATTTGTTGAGCTGGGATTTTAATATGCATATTTTATAATATTTAATGCCCTGTGAAGTGATAAAAACCAAATTAAATGTTGGGTTTAACCTTTATTTTGCAATTACTTTAATGGTTTTGTTTATATTCATAAAATATTTACAATATTAATTTATAAGCCTTCAAAGGGAGGCATGGAAAATAAACAATTTATTAATATGGCAAAAATATTACATAAACAAAGGGTTTCAATACATCCCTTTTCTTTTTAAAAAGCATTTTCTGTCATGAATAATATTTTATGGCTTATAATATTTACATCCTCTTCCAATTAAAGTTAAAATGAAACCCTTGTAGCCGCAAAATATATATATTCTCATTTCTTGCCAATGCAGTCATATCTTTTTCAAAATCCTTAGCCTGTCCGAGAGTATTTTATTGTCGCACTGACCCCTCGTGCGGCCCATCCATTTCCATATTGACATCCCTCCTATATGTGTGAAATATTGAAAAACGCAATAGTGAGCGTGAATGCCGGGTAGCACTTTGGGTTTTTCATTATTTTCATAGATTTATTGCGAAAGTTTTGTGATTACTTTCCTTTTTTTTGCCTGCCATCGTCGCCACCGCCACTTTTTGCTGTTTTTCATTTTTATTTTCATTTCTTTTTTTCTTTTTCGTTGATGGGAAGCAGACCCAATTGCTGATTGACTTGGCTGCAGCTGGGTCGCGAAAATGTAAAGGAACGGAAAATGCTGAAAATCCTAAGGCAGGAGGAGTGAACTATTTACGTGCGCTCGGCCTGTAGGATCGCATAGTTACGTTAGCTGGAAAAGCAATTAAAAACTAATTACAGTGGCAAAAATGCGCAAAGGCATTTAATAAAAATTTAAAACTTAATTCAGTAAATGCCAGACAACAAAAGCAACGCGCCCGGTGGGTGACAACGCGGATAATTAGAGCAAAAGGCGAGCAAAGAGAGACAGAGGAAGGTGGAAACATCCAGGTACATAGTAGGAGAGAGAACGAAGAAGGAGAGCTGGAGCCGCCACGCACACCTGACTTTGCTCCATCCGGGCAACGTGGCGTATGAGCAATTAGTAGTTAATTGTAAAGTTACCCCAAGTAAAGGGAGGAACAGCAGCAAGGGGAAGCCTGCAGTCGTGACATTGACGTCGCGGACGAGGGATGCGCCGTAAACGAAGGGATAATTAAGTAGCAATTTTTGCCACTGCACCAGAATTTTTAGCAGCTTGGCAACGAACGTGTATGCTTGATAAATTATCGCGTGTAATTAGCGTATCAATAGCGATAAAACAAAAG
The DNA here is from genome assembly GCA_008042515.1 of Drosophila truncata. Classification (NCBI taxonomy): domain Eukaryota; kingdom Metazoa; phylum Arthropoda; class Insecta; order Diptera; family Drosophilidae; genus Drosophila; species Drosophila truncata. The sequence continues at coordinate 86,246 of VNJQ01002851.1, read as the reverse complement.
CCCCAGCACGTCGTGCTGCTAAGCCGGGCTGAAAATAATAAAGGAGCCCCGGAGAATGAGGAATGTCAATTAAATATTAACCTAATAACTCAAACGCAGCATCAACAAAGGGATTACCTCGGAGGACGACAGGCTGGCAGGCACTTTAAGCAATGCTCTCCGACTAATTGAAATTGAAAGCTTGGCAGGATAACTAAGCAAGGCGATTAGGAGAGCAACTAACCGAGAAATGAACAATGGCCATTGGGTAAGCCAAATAAAAATCAAACACGCAAGATGCACAAATAAATGGCAGAGTCCTCCTGGCAGGACCTGGCCAAGAGCAAGCAAGCACTTATGTAAGGCAGACCGGAGAGCAGCCCGGGAAGCATTGACAAAAATCAAACAATGAAAGCGCCGTTCAATAAAAACAAAAACAGAGGGAAACCCCATGGAAAAAGGGCAGCGATAAGGAGCAGAAGCCAGAAGGAAAACGGGTAACCCAAGGCAGGCCAAACAGCAGGATAAAAAAAAAACAAAAGATGAGATGGAAAGTCCCTTTTCCTGCTCCCGGACAAAATGAAGTGGCAACAAAAACTGAATTGCGAGAGGAAAGCTATGGGGGAAAAAAATGGCAGGAATCTGCTGGCTAATGCTAAGGACATAGGAAAATGAAATTTAAGCCAAGTGGAATTGCCGAGAGTAATGTGAAAGGCTATCAAGTGTGAAAAGCGCTTGACTCAATAAGGACTCAATGTCAGGACTCATTTCTCGACGAACTTGAGTGCTTTTCGCCCAGCATCCCTTTGAGATGAGAGTGAGAGCAAGCTTAGAGCTTTTGCAGGATGAAAGAGAGAAAGAGAGAGTCGGTGAGAGAAAGCATTTACCTCTCTCTCTGATTCTCTTAAAACCCGTTTTGTTTACTGGCTAATGCTCTTAAGGCTTATAGGGACTTGTCACAAAAATAACATTGCGGCTTAATTATTAATTCTCAGGCCATTCCATATTCCATATTACATATTTTCCCCACAGACCCCAAAGATATTTGTCTGCAATTTAAATCCATCTCGACCAACTCAATTAGCTTCATTTGCCATTCATTTGGGCAATTTCATATTTGCATAGTTTCCACTCGATTTACAATAACTCGATGCTGGAATTTCAGTCTCTCATCAGTTCGGTTGGCCTGCAGTGTAATAAGTTTTCGAATGGAAAATGGATTTATCTCGGAACGCACACGGCTAATGCAATTAGTTCCTTCACCCTTACGGGTGCCAGGATGATGGATCGGGGCCAATGGCTGGCTGGCTGGCTGGCTGGTTGAGTAGCTTATGTGTGTCTGTCGTTTCACAACTAAGCCGTTTTAATTTTTGCGCCTTGGTAGTCCTTTGAACTTTGACACACACAGACAAGCATCGGGTCCCTACACACAGGAGACGGCTATCCATGTCAAACAGCTGCAGCGGCGCCTAAAAGAATGCTTTGTTTGTCTTTCATTATGTGGGCGCAAAGTGAGGGCGTGTCCCCTGCCTTTGTCTCTGAATAAATTACATTTTTGCTGGGCATGTAATTCGCATTCGCATGTGTCATTGACGCCGTCTTCTTGCTGAAGGTTCATGACATTTGACATTTGTCCAGCTTGGGAAATTCACTCATTCATTCATTTATTCCCTTACTCAGTTATTCAGTTATCAATATTCAATTATAATTAAAACAAAGAATGAGAATGTAATGCCTCAGCTAATTGAAATGCAATATTACTTAGGTGAGCTGTTATTGTAGTGACTTTGACTTTTTAAGGAGATTACGAGCTTTTATTTAAGTAATTTTGCATTAATTAAATGGCTTGAAGTTTGTGTTTATTAATATTCAATTATTTATAGACTGAAACATAACTCTTTAAATGTAATTTTACGTATAGTTAGTTAGTTAGTTTCTCTTTATTGTTTGTATTTTATTAATATTTTATCAGCACTATTTTTTCTTTGAAAAATTGTATTCCATATGTCCAAACTTTATTTTATCGATTTGCCAGCGTGTCTGAGTTCGCACTTAATGAAATCATTTAACGCTGCAAAAACACAACACGCAATATCAAGCATACGCCATGTGCCAAAAATTCATTGACTTTTGGCCAAAATGAAAATGTTTAGTCAAGTGTTGCCTGACCTCCGCCACACCCGCTCACCCAAGCATACACACACACACTCACACACCAAACACACGCTCAACGGAGCAGCAGCAGGACATACACAACACAACACAACAAGGAGTACCCTGTTCCCAGGAGGCAGCAGCTATGTAGCTATTTTTAAAGCTTGGCCCCCGGCCTCATGGAAATTTCATTTGCCTGCTCAGGTTCCTTTCAGCCGGATCGGACCGGGCCGGCCTAACTGCGGTAATTACTCACACTTGACCCGAAGGGTTTTCTTTTTTTTTTTTCTTTGCAAGCCAAAGTAGAATTAACTCGATGGCTCAGCTGGCTGCAGATAAATTGAGAATTTTCGGTGGACAGTGTGCAGTATAAGCCAAAAATGTAAAGGCTTAAAAAGAAATGAATTACAAGAATTTTTAATTAATAGAAAAGGATAAATTATTTTAAAAATACATACAACTATTTCAGATAAAGATTCCTCTTCCTTTTAAAGAAAGTATTTTATTTATATTTCCTGAGAAATAGATTTAAAGCTTGATTTATAATATTTATAGTTAAAAATATATCAAAATATATTTTTATTTATTAGTAAACCATTTTAATTTGTGTTCAGTGCATCCACTGTTGCAATTGATGAAGTACTACTACTGCTTCTGCTGTTACTCTTAGCCTTTTGCAATTTTCCAATAAACATTTTGTGCCGGTTTCCTGCCGATTTATGTGGCATCGAGTTGATTAGATTAAAGGTGTGCCTAGTACTCATTCCAAAACTGATTAAGTGCCGTGCTGGGGGCCATCGAAATTCTTTTCCAACCTTCTCCCTGGTGACAAATAAAACCTGAGCCAGGTTATTAAGTAAATGTGTGGCACTGGCACAACTTCGACTTTGGCATAAATTCAGTTGTTATAGTTCAGTAAACCGGAGCACACACATACAGACATGGGAATAAACAATACTTTATTTACAATGTAATGGCATATAAAATGGCTGCCGTTGCCATTTTCTTGGGCTCCTCCTTTTGTTGTATTTGTGTGTCCGCTTTTTCGGTTTATTTGCCAGCGGTCAGTTGCTTAATTTCTACGCTTTTATTTGCCACAATTTCAGTTGCTGCAGTGCTGAAAATATATATGTATGATGTCCGAGTGTGTATTTGTGGTGGGCGTGGCTCTCCAGCCCCTCGATTCATTTCGCTCTTTGCTGTGCTGTGCTGTGTGTCTTGCCCTTCTTATTTATTTTCGTAATAACAATAAATTACATTTTTCTTCGGTTTTCCTTCTGGCCCCCGTCGGCGTGCGTGTGTTGTGTGTGTGTGTGTGTGCTCATTTGCTAAGTTGTTTTATGTGGCTGTCGCTTGTTTGTGGCTTTTTGACATTATTTGGATTAAGAAAATAAATCCTTACCCTGGCTGGACAGCAATTTTAATATTTTTACTCGCCATAGCACCAGCAAAACTTTGATTTTTCGTTTTATTTTGTACTTTATTTTTGTATTTTTTGTTCCTGTGCCTTTGGGGCCAAAAGTAAAGTTTTAATCTATGGAATGGCTTAAATCAAATTTCAGCTTACTGAGGTAGAAAGTTTACGGCAGCCTGAGCTTGTCATTTCAGCAGGAATACAATTAAATTTAAACAAGGTAAAAATGAAATCCCCTCAAGTTGGATAGAATTCGGTATTTATTTTCAGGTGAACATGAAATCAAAATAAGCTTGAGGGTAAATTTAAGATGTTTTATACAAAATTAATATAAAGTAAAGGTAGTAAATTCAATGGCAATAAATAAAATAAATTTTGGGAAGTTAATAAAGAATTATATATGTTAGAAAACTATTTTAAAGGCAGCAAGTTTATGTCAAGAGCTATATAAAATATTGAAGTAAAGTATTAAATCAATATTTGTATGTTTTTATTTATATTTCTAGCCAATTTAATTCTTATAAAGCTCCTCAAAAATGTTGAGCTGCATTTTTCCCCTAAACTGCATAAAATGCTCTCTTTAGCGACTTGTTTTTGATCAAAACTGATGAACAAAGCACCTAAAACGTAAAAATATTTGACACGCTTGGTTGTTGCCAGAAAGGCACATAAACCAGGAGAAAAGCCAGAAAGAGCCAGAAAGAGCCAGAAAAGAAAACAACAATAAAGCAAGCTAGCAGCGAAAATAAAACTGTTGCCTGAACCAACTTTTTGTCCGCGACATTTCTCTCCGTATTGAGGACTTGGCCAAGTGAGATGGCGAACACATAAACAAGCAGGTACACAAACACACAGAGAGAGAGAACGAGAGATATGCTACCAAGAACACATAAAAAAGGCACCATCACTCAGACAATCGTTAAATGACTGGCATTAGGCTTAGTTGGAATTTTCGAAACGTTATGGCGGCGAATCCGACTTATTTCCTTTTAGTCCTTTTTGTTCTTTAGCTGCACAAAAGCTTGAACAGAGAAAATTCTAAGATCAAACTGAGCTAAAATGTTTTTTCTTGACTTATTTTTTGATATAATTATATTTTAGAAAATTCTTTAACATTCATTAATATTATTTAAGATTTTATCCTCTTCGATTTTTTTGCAGCAATAGTAGGAAATATTCTCAGGTACTTGACTTATTTCTTTTTATAAAATGTTTATATTATATTTTTAAAGTTTTCTTTTCATTTATTAATGTATTTCTAAGCTAATTTCCATTAAAAGTTGTTCTTTTTTCCAGGCTTAACTGTCTTCTTTTGCCTGTCCTTAGCCTCATAAACTGTTGCCTAGTTTCAGGCGCTCGCCTGGCTAAACGACCAAGCTTAGGCTAATTGCACTTGCCTGAAAATGTAGTTTTGAATGCCGTTGCTGCTGCAGCTGCAGCTGCTGCTGCTGTTGCACTGCCAGCGGCAGACACGTTATAATTTCGTTAATTTTCCAACAGCTTGGCCCGGCATTTCGCACTAAAGTTTTAATTAAGAGCCGCGGCCAGAAGCACGTGCTGGATTCCCCATTTTCCTCTACATCTACATCTACATTCACATTCACATCAACATCAACATCAACATTCACATTTTCATTTTCATTTCCATTTCTTTTCATTTCTTTCCATTTTCTGTGGCAGACACGCACTCACAGCTGCTCGGCATGGCGCCCATTCATTCACTCATTCAAAAATGCTAAACAATTCAAAAAATGTGTGTAACTATTCCCGCTCTAGGTGGCTTCCATCCATTTTGCAGCTAAATGTGTTGCGCTTTTGTCTAGGCCAAACTGAATGTGTTTTTTCGTTTTTTGTTTTCTTGCTTTCTTGTTTTTTCCATAATTCAAAAAGCCGCTGACGGCTGACTTTAAAATGTTGGTGGTTGTGGCCGGGGCTGCCATGTTTTATGTTTATTAGCCCGTCTAATTGAAAGGTCTAATGCGGGGAGGAGTTTATAAAAAAGCATAAAATCCGCGCTCGTGCCTCATTTAGAGGCCTTCGTATTGACGCGGATCCAAGAGTCCTTCCAGTGCGAATTGCTGCACCAGCTGCTTGATGGAATCCTGTATGTCAGGATTGAGATACAGTCGCCTCTTCATATCCATTCCTCGGGGTTTGTCCGAGAGCAGGGCCCCAAAGTCTGCATCTGTTTCATCGGTATTCAGGAGCACAGGTTGCAGGAGCAGGCCACAGTGAACAGCTAGCGAAAAATATAAAAATTAGCTTGTGGTTTGCCTCACACAAATTATAAGCTTCATAATCCCTTAGCAATTTATATACCCACCGTAGAAACGCTTCTGTTCCGACTCCAGGTGAAACTGCTTGAGGCTGGGCAACCTTTGACCCTTGAAGCCCAACCTCCTCAGCTCCCGTACAAACACTGCGTGGTAAATACACCGCATCTCAGTTTGAAGCCGAGTTTGCACCAGCTCCACGGCGGAGGTGTTGAGCAGATGATGGATGTCCAGCGTGGGCGAGCCCCAGAAGGAATACTGGAAGTCAATCAGAAGGACATCGCATGGCACGCCCGCCTCGTACTTGAACATCATGTTGTTTGTCCACAAATCGCCGTGGTTCAGGACATTAATGTGACCCACCTCAGGCTGAAAGCAGCGCAGCCCGAGGCCCATGTAGTGAAGTGCCAGTTCCTCCAGTAGTTGGGCGTGGCACTCATGATCCGGCTGTGTTCTTAGGTAACTTTCACAGGCCTTTAAGCAGCCAAGGAAATAGGAGCTATAGCTCTCGGTGTAACGATTAAAGAAACCTCGGTCATATTTCGTTAGAGACTGGGTAGTTCCTACTAAATTCTCATTGAGAACGGCAGAGGCAGCCTGCAATTTAGCTAGTTTTTCCATCACCACCACCACATGCTGCTTATCTAGCCGCTTGAGTCGTGGAGCCATGACATATCCTCTGTGGGTTAAGTCCTCCATCAGTAGAGCCCCTCGAAGGCGATCAATGTGTAGAACTCTTGGGCAGAGCTGTTCGCCTGCTAAGTTTTGTAATTGTGGCAATAATTGCTCGTAAATCTCCAACTCCCGATTGTAGGTATCATAGGGTGCCTTTTTCTCACGGGTTTCCACATCTTCGTCTTCTAGTTTGGTCTTGGCTATCAAGTACTCAACTCTAGTGTCCAAATCAATGCTGTACTTGACACATATGCGTGTTAGGATGGCGCCATAGTTTTCACCCTTGCCGAGAGCAGCTTTAAACTCCACGGATTTTATTTCAAGATGAGATTTCTGGTAATGCTGACGAAGAGCAGCCTCCAGATACTCCGAGGTTAGCCATTCAGGTGCCTCGGCTGCCATTTCTGAACTGAAATAAGATTTTCTATTACAGCTGAGGCTGCTTTTGATAAGATGAGAGATGTAGTAATCAGTTTACAACTGGTAATGCAACTATAATTATAATTTGTTATCATCACAACGCCATCTGGTTTAAGTACAACGTTTGTTTTTTGAAAGCGATAAGAAAAATACTTGCATATATACGAAAAACAATTTTTTTTAACTGAAAACGTAATGACTAACTCATATTTAGACAAGCTGCAAAATTAATTGAAATTATTGTTTACGGGGCACAATAAAAACCACTATCTTTACGATTGCTTTTAAGATTTGAAAGGAATACTATATTTAATAACACAGAACTTTAATAAATTAATAGTCCAGTATATAAAAAAAAAACGTTTATAATATATTTTAGTTGAGAAAAACTGGTAGCTATGACAAAAACTAAAAACAAACTAAAGCTAGATTTGTTTTTTTTAATGAACAAAGCAAGTCTTACTTTAGCTTTTACAGATTCTCCTAAAGTTTCTTATAGAATACGCTAAGAATATAATTGAAAATAATGCATATTCTTAGGAGCTAAGAAAAATAAATGAAAACAAGATTAGATCATAAAGATCTTGTGTTCACATTTAAGAAAATCTTGAAAGTAGACTAGATTATTCAAGACTATCTTTCCTTATGTTGTATTTAACTAAAATAAATGATTTGAAATGCTACAACATATAAACAAGTTTTTATTATATTTAAACTTATAAAACGAGTTAAATTAAATTGGTTTTGGGGTTACAACCTCGCCCCTAACAAACAGAAGAGAGATGCTTAATCTCATGAAAATACCCTGCTGCTCTCAGGCTGACCGCTTACATTTCACTGCCTGTCAGTGTCACAGTCCGGCGCTTAGGCACCTCCGGCTCGGGCAGCTTATGCTGCTTCAGCTCCTGCTTGCATTCCCATTCCGGATACGATGATTCCGGCTTCGATTCCGGCTCTAGCTTGGGGGGCTGCTGGCTGCAAGTGCCTGCAGTGTTGGTCGGCACGCTGGCCCACTCATGGACGTATTTTGTGAGGGTCACCGAGGAAGGGGCAACCGCTGAAGCTCCCCTTTCGATTTCAGAAGTTGGTAGTTTTGGTATTTCCCCTGCAGTTGCACTGGAAGCTTCAATGGAGTGCAGTAATGACGGTGCACTGCAGCTCTCTTCGCCTTCGGCGGAAAGTTGCGGCTGCCACAAGTCAGTACGTGGAAGACAGCGGGCTTCGATCGCTGCGAGTATTAGGAATTAGATGCAGACTAAGGATTAGAAATTTTAGACCGCACTTACCAAACAAAAGGCCAAACAGCCAGCAAATAAAAAATGTCAAGTTCATGTTTGTTTTTTCAAGAGAGGCAAACAAAAGATTAATTCATACTTAAACTTGTCGTTCTTCAGTTGAAAATCTAGCTTTGTTTAGGATGCCTAGCTCTGAGTCGAGACTATATAATCTGGGACTACTTAGATATAAAAAAGTTAAGATATGATATCGAAATTTCCTTAAGGTTTTTCATATAATTAATGATTATATTCTTATAATTATATTTTAATTTTCTATTTAGAAAATCCATCTTAATATATAATTTTTTCATACGTTTAAAAGAACTATTAGCTACTCAACACTCAACACTTAAAATTCTGCTACTTTTATCAGTGCATTGTTTTTATAAAGTTTGTTAGCCAAACTTTCGACACTTGTTCTTGTTGATGTTTTTATCTGCCGAGGCCGCTTCTTCTGCTTTTGCTTCAACTGCAGCAACCGAAATCCATTCAAATTGACGCATTGACAATTGTTTTACCAATTTCATCTCGCTTGTTGTTCGACAGTTGGCCAAAAAAGTTTTCGCACCTCCTTCCACTTTGCCCCAGCAACGTTTTGACAACTGCCAAAGCTGCTGTTGCTGCATTTGTTGCAGCTTAAAGTTGCTGGGGTTTCTTCCTCAGCGTTTTCCTTCTTTTCTTTTCTTTTTTATTTCATTTCCATCTTTGCATAGCCAGAGCGCTAGTTTATCAAAACATTTTCAACTCAGAGTGCGGCTGCAAAAACAAAGGCACCCAAGACATCATCGATTTTCTCAAGTGGAATGTTCCTCGCAGGACGAACAGCAGCGGGCTGTGGCAACAAGGAAAACAACTCAATCTCAATGCATGGCACTTAAGCAGCTGAAGGAGAAGCCGGAGCAACAGTGGCAGCCACTTGGTTGCAAGGTGCGGAAACTTCTACGACAGCAGAATGCAATTTCTGCAGGGCGGATGCGGGATGCTGGAAGCTGGAGACAGGAGACTGGAAGCTGGAGGAGAGGCGTCATCAGCATAGAAATGGGGTACACCCAAAGAAATGTGGGTGATCTATATAAATATTAGTTAAACGGAAGAGGGAAATGTTTAAAAACGATGGCGTTTTTTCTTTAAAATCAATCAAAGAATGCAATTTAATTTATATAATGTAACTAGTGCCTTGTTTTTTATAATTTATCCTTTAATTAGCTTTTGTTTTGGTGTATCTAAAATGTGTTGCTAGTATTTGCGCAATCATCCAGGGTTAGTTCAGCTGCAATCCATTTAAGTGTCCATAACCCATTTTGAGTGCGCACTTGCAAATCGCAGCGCTGTGTTAATTCATTGAAAAAGAATCTCATGCCAGAAACTTTGCTCATTATAATTACGAAGAGGCACTGCAGTCGGCAGCTGACTTAATACCATAGATAGGTGCATATATAACAGGAAGGCATAGGATTCGAGGGGTGCTTAATAATAAATTGGATTAGAAATAAGGTTTTATAAACTCTGTGCGTGATAATATATATATCAATCTTTCTATGGGGTGAGTTTTGTCCCTTGTAAGACATTATAAACCTCTTAAACTTTGCCAAAAAATATCACTAAGTGTTTTTATTTAAGTTATAATTATTACAAATGAAATTTGTTATTTAGAATATTTGTTATTATCAATTTAAATTATGATTTAAGGAAGCTTTTACCAGAATTTTTATTTATAGAAAATTCAGACTCTCCTAGATCCCTCGTGGACTTAAAGAACTTCTCTGGCAACCCTCTTGCGGCACCTTTTCCTGAAGCTATGGCACCTCGCAAATGAAAAAGGAAAAGGAGGCGGAGCATGAGGAGGAGGAGGAGAAGGAAGCTTGAACCCTATCCCGGGGAAAATGGCGGCACACGGAAGCGTGCTAGGCAAACGCTTGGCACGTGCATTTCATTTGATAAATGTTGTCCTTGTCGCCGTCGCCGTCGCCTTTGCCTGATTATGCAGCGCAGCCAGCTAGGTGTGCCCCTGCTTCACCCTGCTACTGCCCCCAGGCAGTATCCTCTGTCCTCTATCCTCCTCGAAGGTCCACTGACTTGCTGCTTCCGCTGTAGATGCCAAAAACTTGCCTCGACTTCCGTTATGCCGCCTGGGTATATCTTTTTATTGCACACGCGCGTGAAAATAAACCGCAGAAGGCAGAAGGCAGAAGAAGGAAACGCGCTGGGGCTTTTGTATGCGGCATCAGGATTCGTTTCTGTGTGTAAAATTTACACTGACATGAGCTAACTAGTCCTGTCTTTGTGCCAGTGTATGTGTGAGCTCCTAGGTGCCTGTGTGTGTGCCCGGGTGTACATATCTGTGTATCTTTGGATGCGGCACGTTGCCGTTGTAACTTGCAACTTAAATGCGCACGTGATGCGCTGCCTGCGTTTGCTTTATTGCGTGAGCAGCTCGAAAATTAACAAAGTTTTTTCCCCCAGTTTCCTTGCTTTGCCAGCGTTTCTTTCTCACCTGAGGCACAGAGAGAAAAGGGGGAATAAAAACAGGTTAAGCGAAGTAAAAGCATAATATTTTTACCAAGTTGGCAAGTAAATTTGACTTCATAAAAGATTTATCTCAATTTTAATTCGATTTGTACTCTTAGTTTATGATATTTCATGTTTAAATAATATTTACAAATACCTTTTAATAATAACATATATTTTTTTCTCAGCGTGTACGACATTATGAATGAAGATACCAGCGAGACAAGTGAGAATGAGCACGACCTAGCATAATATCACGCATACGACACGTTGTCGCTGCGAATTTTTGATAGCTACTGCAATCAGCTAAGTGAACGACGGCAATCAGCCCAACGGCATAACAACAGCGCGGAAAATGATTAAACGGGAGGGAAGAAACTGGCACAGGCAGTATCCACGACTTTTTCCAACTTTTTCCAATGACATTTTTGCTGCTGCATTCGAAGGAATTATAATCAGGTTGCCGCCGACGAAAAACTTACGCCCGCGAACAGAAATTGAAAGTCAACACACACACACACAGGGAGAGAGAACCCGTGCAAGCGGGAGGATATCGAAATCAAATCACAGCGTCGTCAAATGCATTTAGAGCTATTTGCATTGCTTGGCATTCCTTCTGCTCGCTGATTCCTGCTCCTTGATTCCATCCGATTCACATTCAGATTCAGATTCGGTTGAAGCGGCAGCTCCCTGAATCAGATTCAAATTCAGATGCAAAAGCTGTGCGCGCCTCGGCATGTGTCTCTGGATATTTTCCTTTTTTTGCTCACGGCTTCCTTTCCCGCTGGGCGGCATTGCAAATTGATTTTCATCGTCCTGGGGGCCATGCATTTGACTCGTTGACAGATAGTCGGCTTGAAGTTTGAACCATTTTGTTGCTTTCGACTCGAAAAATTCAAGAAGAAAAGTTGGTAATGGAAAAACAACTTTTTGACATATTTCTTAATTAGAAATCTTCAAGAAAGTGTTAAGAGATTTTAACTTCAAGTTGCCTGAAAATAAATAATGAATAAATGGTTTTCGCTGCTAGATATTATTTATTTTAAACTAAAATAAATTTAAATAATTAATTTAATAAATGGTAACTAAAAAGGCGTCATAAACCTATTATATTCACTTAATTTTATAGTTTAAGCATTCGCTTAATTTGAAGTCATTGTTTATTACAAATTCCCACTGACAAATAAAACTGATTTGCTTTCGGCTGAACTCCCCTATGATTGCTTTATATTAAGTGTGAATTCATTATGTTTATGTTATGTAATTATTATTTTACTGTATTCATTTCCTTTTTTTTCGTAAAGCATTGTTTTTATTTCACTTAAAACAAAAAATATAATTCACAGATTGAGCTCGCCTTTTGTTAATCAACCAAATGACATCCATTTTTAAGCTTAACATATTTAATGAATGAGAATAAACAAAGATAAGTGCCAGAGTAGGATTTCGACCAGTGCTGCCTGTGCAGCATTAATAATGAATATAGTGGAAAAACATTATGCGATTGCAGCTGATTATGCAAATATATATAAGAATATACTTGTAAATAAAAAAAAAGCACAGGAAATTGTAATTCGAAGCTGAATTCATTGTTGTGCCATTGTGTTAATTATTGACAATAATTACGCTTTAATGCGCAACAAATGTATAAATAATTGCTGGGACAATTGTTCGTGCATTGAATATTGCGTATTCGACATGTGCGCCAGAGGCATATGTTCCCGATTTCAATTTCCACCCAATTTCATCACTTTATTCCGAATTGTTTGCATAACTAAATGGTTCAACAGTAACTCGATCAATGTTTTCCAGCTTGGCAACATATATATTATACATATATTTTCAGTCTTTAGTTTCATGTTGTTTTTCTCCCAAAAGCCGTACAAAGTTGGCCCCGGAAAAGCTGAGCTGAAATCAAGCTGCCTGCCAGGATATGCTTCCAGAAACTTCTGCTTCTTTCTTCGGCTTTTAATTGAACATTTTTAATTTATGCACAATAAAAACTGATTTACCGCCGGCTACCCGTTCAGCTAGAAAAAAAGTTCAACTTTAACTTTTTATGACTGACCCAAACTGCAAGAAAAAAAAAAAGAATATATTCCGGAGTCGAGAAGCAGAGCAAAAAAAAAATATGATGAGCCATAAAAGCGACCAAGGTGTGCGGGTCTATTTTTGTGAAACCTAAACTAAAGTTTTGGTAGAGCGAGCAACTTTTGGTTTTTAGTGCCGGCAGCTTGGTCTATTTTACAGCATTTAAGTGGCCATGAATTTCCTGGTCAGTGAGCACTGCCTCCTGCCAGGAAAACGAGCACGTGGCTCCATAAAGGCTCCAACAGGACCTCAATGCACAGGAAATAAATATTTTTATGTTTGAAATAGAATAAAATTTCTCCTTAGAAAAAACTAGCTTTCGTTAAAATTGAGATACCTCTTTAAATCTTTTCAGAATATTTTATACAATTTAATATATTTATTTTTCATGGAACTAAAATCATAAAACCCACAGAAAAGTAAACAAAATGCCTCAAATTTATTTTCTGAAATTTTAACAAATACAAAATCAATCTCAATCAGTTTTTATACAATTATTTCTCTTTCTGAAGCCCTGAAAAATAAAATTGGGCCAGCACTTGCCATTTTGCCCTAGGTAGGCGCCCTTGTTTTAGTTGCAGTCAGCTTCTCGGTTTCCCAGGACTCTCAATTGGTTTTGGTTTTAGTTTTGCCATGGCAGCCAGGACACGTGTGCTCCCAAATTGTTTTGAGTCAGTTAGCGCGGAAACGTGCCAGCAATAAATTGATCAAAATGAAGAAACTCTTCAACTAAAAGTATGGAGTTCATGTTTTGATTTTAAGGGCAGCAGGAAGTAGAAAAATTATGTTTCTTTTATGGGTTTTCAAGTGGTTTCATCAAATGAAAACTAGGAAACTTAAATTAAGTCATAAAAGCACTGTTAAATGTATTATATATAAAAAGTTTTAGATACCCCACTTTAAGAATTAATTACCCATAAAAAAAGAGTAGAAAAATTATTTATAAATATATTAAAGCTTAACAATGATTAAAGGGGTTGCTAGTATTTACTTTACTGCAGTTGTCCTTGCATATATCCTGTAAACCGTTCGTTGATACAAATAGTTATAAGTAAACAGTAAACAGAGTTCTTATTGAAGCTGAAAAATATATGATACGTATATATATAGGAAATTGGAATAAAAAGAGTAAAAAACAATTGAAATCGAATATAATTATGTCTCAGCTGTGCAAGTGCAAGTGTTCTAATTTTTCATTTGTGCCTCAAAGAAAAATGAAGCAGGTATAAAGGTTTAAAAGACACAACTACAAGACATACTCAGCTTATGTTGAATATACTTTTTAACTTAAAGAAATGTAGTTTTTAATAAAAAATTATTCTTATTTTGAATTAAATAATATGCCTTTTATTTATTTTTGGTTTTGAGCCTAAACAAAAACTAAGGAAAGTACAAATGATACATTAAAAGTAAGCAAAATGTTATAAACTATAAAATAAACCTCTGTACTATATTATTTCACTTTACCATTGTCGCCCTAAATGTCAGCCAAACCCTTAGCCACCGCAGAGCTCTGCAGGGTATCAAAATGTAGCACAACGATGCATCACCCTGTCAGAGGTGGGAGGTTGTGGCATTTTGCATTGCATTGTTGCCCTGACAACTGCAATGAAATGACGAAGATGTATAGTTTGCAAAAGAAAGAAGGGGAAATCCACGGAAAGAAAGTGGGAGCTAAACCAGAAGCTGGAGCCGCAGGTGGAGCTAGAGGAGGATTTCTGTTGTTTCTGTTGTCGCAGTGACAACAAGCTGTGAGGGGATCCTGAGCGACAGGCAGGAACAGCAAGTGAAACAGACGACACTCGCCCCGGTCTAGATCCTGGCTTGGTGTCCTGGCCATCTGCATGCAGCTTGTTTGGGATTTTCGCATTTGCCACATACAGTTTGCACACACGTTGCACATTGCCTGACATTGATGTGACATGCAACACATTAGTCTAATGAAATTTTTTCCCGCTTTCCCGCTTTCTCATTGCTGACAGCGGGAAAAGGGGTTTAGGGGCTTGCCACCTATTTCCACCTGGCTATTAACACCGTGATGATCCCAGGGCAGCCAGGCTAGACGGCCTGCTTAGCATTTTTCCATCTCATAAACGTTTTAGTGGCGAACTGGTACAATTGCTCGATTGTGCCACAACTCACTGTTTTAATTATATTTGTCTTCAGGGGCGCGCATGGCTCATTAAAATGTGCTGCCTACTTTCCGGCGGCCCACGAAAGACATTCAAGTTTAATTGCGGCCATAAATACATTCGATGCTCTTTTCGATGGTTGTATTAGCTTTGCTCGGAAGAAGCTTTAATAATTATTATAATCGTGCATTAAAAAAAATAACTAATATATGTATATGTGTTATCTGTTTGAGTAGAAAAATACACATTTACCTAATAGTTCTCATTTCCTTTGTCTCTAACTGCTTAGGTTTTATTAAGACATAAGATATTGCAATAATAATACTTATAGTTATATTTCGTATTTCTATTTATTTATCTACATTTCCTATATATTTTTCTATTATTTCTCTATTTAAAGAGTATTAAAAACTTCGCTGCTTCTCCTAATAATCTTCGATTCCACTTTGGCTCAAGTTTGTCCACGTGCCGACAGCTGGTAAGCTTACCTGGGCCACCTTTTTCCGCCTCTCTCAAGAATTAATTTTGTTTTGTTGTATTCTTTTTAATGGCTCTGTAATTAAAATGCGGACAGGCCAAGCCCCGGAGGCGCCGAATTCGAGAGATATAAGCTAAGACCCAGGAAAGGTAGCAGAATCCTGAGAGTGCAAAACGAAGCCACTGCAGAAATGTCTACCAAATATCAAAGACAATTTTAGGCTTCAAGTGGCAAAGAGGACAAGAGCTCTGATTGACTCACTGTCGCAGTGACTGACTGACAAACTGGTTGACTAAATAACTCACTGGCTGACTCCCTGGCTGACTGCCTGACTTCCTGACTGATGAACTGCAGTTGAGCTGGGGAGTTCCCATCATCTCGGGTTCGAAATTCGTTGAGCTTAATTTTTCCGGTGGAGACTCTGACTTCAGACCATGTTGAAATGGTTCTCCCTGCCTTAAGGACACTTGGAATAAAGAAATTGTTATGAAAACGAAAACATTTTGGATATTTTTGGAGAAATATGTATTATTTTTTATATTCAGAAAAAGGTTTGTAACTTTTATTCAAACAAGAGGTGAAGCTTTAGGTATTTCTCAACAATTAACTGGTTAAACAAAAATAATGCCTTTATAATATATATAAAATTATAAAGAACCACAAAAAATACATGGTTTTAAAATGTATAATTATTTAATAATTGTTTATTTAAAATTTTAAACGAACTTGTCGATTAAAACATTATTTTACCTGATCTGATCCTGATCCCTCCAGATTTCTCCCAGTGCATGTTGCTATTGTCAATGCCTGGAGAAGCTCCAGAGCTTGTCCTGGGGCAATTTGGAAAAGTGGAACATCCCTACCTGATGATTCTACGCCATGATGATGCCACTGCCTCCTCCAGTCATTGCCATAAATCAACTCAAGTGCCTACGCCCCAGCTGATTTATTTTGCCCTGGCAACTCGTCAGATTGTTCCCGGAAAGCAAGGCCGCTCCAGGGTTCAGGGGGTTGAAGCATTTGCCTAAAATATTTAACCGGCACTTGTGCACAACAATTCCAAGTTTGCCCCCGCCGCTGACTGTATCTCCTCTTGCTACTTTGCCTCTCTTTTTTGGTTCTTTTATTAAATTCTCAAATGGCATTTCGAAGTCGAATTTTCTTTTGCCTTTTGCCCGTTTTCCTCTTTGCTATTTTCACAAGAAAAAGAAGAAAATTTCATTGTCAATTTCCGTATAATGCACAATAATAATACAACAACGGTTAGGGAGTTTGAGAAGGAAGAAGAAAACAACAACCATTTGCGGCTAGTGATTACCTTAGACATTTTGTGGTTCGCAAATTGCGCTGTTCCCCACTGCCGCATGGCCCAAGGGGATGCGACCTCCTGCCCAGGCCCCCCGAGCCTCGAATCCCGAATCCCGAGCCCCGACCCTTGGTGCCCCCTAAACTCTGATTGTTGTTACTGCCACAGTTAGGTGTTCTTCTTTGTTTGGCCCCAAAACCGACGCAGTCGACGTGCCCCAAAAGAGATCCACATCAGCACGAGGAATAGCAAATTTAATTTTTAATTTCGCTGCGCATAATATCAAAAAGTTGCCCATGTTTTTATTTTTATATTTTTGGTGGTGTATCAAAAGAAACAACAACGATAACTAAAAGTTGAGATGCACTGGAAAGTGGATTAAATATAATTTAAATAAATAAATAACCAGAGTTACTATTAAATATAAAATTTATAAGACATGTTTCTATAAAAGAAGTAAGAAAATATTATTAGAAATATTATTATACAAATAACTGAATAAGTTAAGGTAGCAATTTATTGAAATGTTTAATTAGTTTCATTAAATTTGATGTTAAAACTAATTAAATTCAATCATTAAAGAATATTATTCAACAACCTAAAGAATATAAACTTCAGTGCTTTTGAAATTCAAGAAGATGGCATGTGTTCTCCACAAGCATTTTTAGTTTTTGACTTTTTCTCATCAGTAAAACTTCGTAATAACGCTGGGTTGATTACGGGTTTTCAATAACGGCCAAACAAAAGCTGCAGTCTGATACCGGAAACCAACAGAATACACAAAACACAGCTAGCCAAAAGGCAAAAACATGGAAATATTCACTTGCAAGCTCAGTGGGGCGAACGGGGCGAATGAGTAATGCAATATTGTAACTGGCACCTGGTCGAAATTGGTTTTGCAAAGCTCTAACAATTAGATGCGAAATTACAAGCAAGTGTATGTCAGAGAGAGCGTATATTTTGTTACCTTTTTTATTTTTAGGAGGACAGGGAAGGGCGCAAAGGTTAAACAATAACAGGACGGGCAACGAACTAATTATAAAAAAACTTTTTTCGGCAGCCTCACTCTGTTTGGCATTTTTGGGCTAAATAAATACACACAGCGAAACGGAAACCACAGGAAGCCGAGAGCCGTTACAGCACACCCATACACACACAGAGGGACCGGAAAACTCACAGAAGCCATTTTGTGGTCCCGCGCCACGCGTTGTGCTAATGAGATTTTGATAGAAGTTTTCCAAGCGAGGAGTTTGAGAGGCAGTTGCCCCGAAAACTGTTGACAGTTGCCTAATTAAAAGTCAATTCCTTTGTCTGCTGTCTAAAAAAATGCCAAAAAAAAGTGACAAATTTAAAAATTAGCTACTTCAACTGCAGATGCAAATTTTTTTCCCATCGTTGTATTTATTTAATTTGAAGGCTGCACAAAATAACAAGCCAGCGGGTGAGAGAGAGAGAGAGTGGCAGTGACACTGATAGCGACAGCAAAGAGCATAATTTATAAGCAGCAGACATAGCGACTCGATTTTGTTGTCATGTTGCATGCAAATGAGTTCAACGAAAGCCCAGGGAGCTTCGCTTCGCTCCTCCATATTCCCAAGTACTCCTTCTCCTCCTACTCCATAATCTCCTGCCTCGGCTCCTGTTGCAGATGAAATGTTTGCCAGATACGGTTAGTGCTCCCAGCAGCAAACAGTGAATGCAACTTTAAGTCAATTTCCAGTTCCATAAACAACTTGGTTTCACTGCCAAGAAATTTTCTTTACTTTTATGATGGTCCTTGCAAAGGGGAACTTATCTATGACAGAGGCTGGGGCTAAGGATGAGCTATGGTTATCAGTTTAAAATATTATAAATATTGTAAACTATTTTTACTGTAATTATATTTAAATGGTTTTAATTCACTGCTTTTATTCCACTTTATCTTTGTTAACACTTCACTGCCAATGCAACTCTTCCCCAGTGTATTAGTAAATATATATTATATTCCATTTATAGTTTTATTTTGAAGACTTTATATTTTCCCCTCATTTTTCTGTACGCAACCACTTGGTGAAATAACATAAATTTCCGCTTCCTTCCCCCAAACACTTTACTTATTATGTGTTTTTCTTTGCGCTTAGCCCGAATGAAAGGCAGACTTGGCAAACGGACGAGGAAAAAGAGGAAAGAAAAACCAAGAGCAGCTGACTGACATAGTTTTCCACAGACCCACCCAACGACCGACGCTACAACGCTACCTTCGCATCCTTTTCCACTCGGTTTCTTGGTGTCCTGGCTCAAAGTCTTTGCTGCTGTCGTTGCCTTGGGCCTGCGAAGCAGCATTGAAATAAATCTGAGCAAGTTCCTTAGTGCAAACTTTTCCTTTTTCGGCCATGCTGAGGGGGGGGGGAGGGGGAAAGATGAAAGTGGTATGAGGATGAGGAATGCCTCGTCGTCTGCTCTTGTGTCTCGCCGGAGGCCAGCCAAAAGTGTTATTTACCTTTTCTCTTTGTTGGCAAATGCCTTGGGAAACTATGCAAAGTTCACTTGCAGTCTTGCATAGTCCGCCGTTCCCAGTCAGCGTTCTCGTTTTTTGGCCTCCACCAGCACTTTGCTTAATGTTTGTCCTGCATAATTAAACAATTGTCAGGCAAATTGTTGCAACTCCCAGCATGCGCGACGCTGCTGCAACGACAAACAAAAGGTTCATTTGGCACAATGACAGTACCGGCATCACCGGTGATCACGGAAAATGGCTGCGAAAATGGGAACAACTAAAGAGGGGCGCAACTTTAACTAAATTGCTGGCCAAAAATTACATTTACGGCATTTCGAATGGCTGCTGGCTGACACACATTCACAGCAGAGAGCCTATCCGGGCCTAAGATGTTGGCAAACATTTTAAAAGCAACTAAAAATAGCTAATGGCCCAAATGAGGCTAATTAAGTTGAGCTAAACAATTTGCCAACGATGGCGATGGAAGCTTTTGCCAGTGGCTGACTCCTTCTAGTTGCCAATTTGATTAACCGTTAATTAATTTCATTATTAGACAAGGCAAGCATCGAGAATCGACCGATGGGCGGGGGCATCGCAATTAGTTCGGCAAACTTTCCGACAGCTGCGAACGGAAATTGTCAGAAATTGCGTGAAAGCAGCCCAGGCACTGGGGGAAAAGTTTTTTGGGAAATTTTCTAAGGATAATCGCAAGGACAGGAGACTGTCAAGCGATGAACAAAAGCTTAATTACCATGAAAATATACAGAAATAGCTAAGGCTATGGAAAGACTTCAAGAAATATAAAATTTCATTTATAATTTATTTTATAATTAGTAAATCCAACTTTCATTAGTATTCTCTTACTGAATAAATTTATATTAAAATTCTAGAGAAATTCAAGAGTTCCAAGAATTAATCTTTGATTTCCAAACCCAACATTTTCCCTCAGTGAACTATCCCCAAAAAGTGAGCGATACTGATGCCGTTTTAATGCCGAAACCTATTGCATTATTCATTAGCTCAATAATGGCGAAATGAATTTCGCTCTTGTAATTTGCATTTATTTGCTTATAATTTCCGCAACAATGATTGCCATAAATTTTTAAAGCTTGCCCCGCAGCTCTAATGTCTGTGGTTTCCCCCAAAAATCGAAGATAGACAAAAAATTCCCGGCTACAAATTGCACAGTCAGATAATTGATAAAAAAAAAGGTAGAGCTGGAAGAGAGAAGGAGAAAAAAAGGGAAGTAATCCACAAGAGCACACAAATTGCAAGCAAAATAAAAACAAAACAAAAATACAGGAAAAAAGCAAAACTGTGCTTAAAATTCACAAATAAAAGCCACGTGAAACATGCAAGGCAGAGCAAAAACAAAAAGTTAGGATCCAAACGTCCTGCCCGGCGAATATGCAAAAACACTGAATTTGTATTTCAATTTGTGCGAGTATTTGAGTATTTTCAGCAAGCGCACAACTTTCGAGGCGGACAGCACCGCAAAAACCTAACCAAGTGGATGAGGAGAGGAGCCACCGACAGGTTGAGCAGTTGCCAGGCTGTCCAGGCTGTCCGGATTTGCATCCCCGGTACGAAATAGACACATCTGACCAGAGCCATCCACCGAGCCTGGATGCGAAGCGAACTCAACTGACACAGCGCATTTGAAAATTGATCACCGGAACATCCGTGCGCTGACCGGAAATGCACAAATACCGGCGTGATTTATGCGTGTGTGGGCGGATCGGGGAGAGGTGGGGCGGTGGGTGTTGGGCTTTTGTGCATGTCCGCTCCGGTGCATGAATAACTGTTTTACATTTGACAATTGTTTGAAATTTCCAAATGATTTCCATTCCCACTTGTCACTTAAAGTTTGCCTTTAAGATGTCCCTGTCAGTGGGTAAAAGTGATTGATTGTTTCGATCATTTATTACACTTTCACCTGAAGTAATGCTAGGTATTAACTTTTAATAATAGAAATAATTTAAGGCTTAAGAATTCATTAAAGAAAATCCTCTGAATTTAATATTTCCTTCAAAAGCCTTTTGATAATTTTAATATTTGAAAGCTGAACTTTAATAACTGAAATCTTAGAGACTCTCTAAACTCCAACATTTTCTAATTTAAACCAGGCCTAGCCAAGACCCTCTGAGGGACTCAATCAATCTGCAGAATGCAATTTAATCCATAATTCAAAAGCCTGAAATTGACTGGCTGGCTGAGAGCAAATGGAGATTACAATTTGCCAAAAATGTCACACTTTCTCTGCGGTCTATCTCGCTCTCTCTACCTCTTCTGATTAGACTGTGGTCTGCGTCTTGGCCAGCAGCACCTGGTCCAGAGTCCTGACCATATTTCTGCTGGCACTTATTAACTTATTTATGTGCCAGGCGGGCAGGCAGCTAGAGCGCTAGTAAAACCACCAAATGTCAGTTTGGCTTAGCCGGACTTCCATGTCCTCTGCTAGTTACCCAACTAATGGAAAATTATGTTGTGAACTGGGAGCGAGCCACTGGCAATATGTCAAGTCTGTCTTAAAGTTTATTTCAACTTGACACTTCAGTTGCTATTTTTTGGCTCACTCTATCTTTCTTTCTCTCTCTTTGTGAGATAGAAATTTTGCTGTCGATTTTTCGGTGAAGATTTGACAGCTGCACTTGGGATTTGTGTGAAAGTTTGGTCGGTGTTCAATTGCTTGAAAGTTTTTGCCTCACTTCCGCCGATGCCCCCTCAAAGAACTTGGCCAATAACTGACAGCCCAATGCAGGGCCATAGATAAGCCCTCAGTTCTCATCTTCCCTCTCGCTGTGTCGGCAATGAAAACATTAATTATTTCTGGTGTAACACCAATCCAACCAACTTTCATGACAGGCGGCGAACAATGGCAGCGATGACTCCATAACGAGCATAATTAAGCCACACAATGTGCATTTAAATTATAAATTAATTGAGCATTGAGTGTGTCTGCGGGGCATCAGCAAAAAACAAGTGAATAAAATATGGAAATAAACCAATACATTACCGAGAAAATTTAAGAGTAGACATGTTTTTCAGAGGGAGTTGTTATTTAACTAAAATTTAGTATTGCTTTGATAGTAACTGAGTTAATAAACAAAATATCAATCTTAAAAATAAAAATAATAATATTAAAGTTAAAAAAATTACCCTCTACTAACAGGATTAGTGACGATTTGCCCAGTATAACATTTTTCAGAGTTCAATTCGAATACTTAACCAGAGTTTACCATTTTTATGGTCTCAAAAAAAAGAGGATTCACCAAAAAAATGGCCACCCTAACGAGGCACCATTTTATGACACATTTTTCACTGCAAAACGCTGACAATTCAATTGAAATGCAACTTCGATGGGTGGAGTTGCAGAAATCGAGTTGCAATTTCGCATAGCTGTCATCAAGACCACGCCCATGCCCGAAAAAAACAACAAAAAATATAAAAAAAAATATGACAAATGGAAGGAAAACAGGAACAAAACTCTGGCAAACGAAATTAAAACAAGCAGCAGGATCTGAAAAAAAAGAACTATATATAGTATACGACAGTAATGGAATCGAGTAGGGAGGTTAAGGGGTTGTAAAGCAGTCAAAAAAATGCAAATATGTATGCCAATGTAAAGCTGCAACCGGGGTACCATCATATAAAAGTGCTCCAGTTCTTTTCTCCTTATTTTTTTTTGTTTCCTCCTCCTGTTAACCATTCAAAAAAGACAATGAAGGGACGTAAAAAATGTACGACTAAAGGGGGGTTGGCTGGGTGGGTGATAAAGAAGAAGAACCCTACTGAATGACATGTCTGAATAAAACAGAAAAAAAAAAAAACAAAAGCAAAACAAAGGAAATGATGAGAGTGTTGATGGAAAGCAAGGACGAAGGACCTAGGCAATGCACTCACCAAGCAGGGTAGAGAACGGGGTAAAAGATAATGACAAACCAGAAAGAAAGTCGAAAAAATTTGGACAACGAGTGTTGAGGATTTCAAACGGAAAACCGTCCACAAAGAATTGGGTTAAATGGGTGTGAGTAGGAGACATATTTAATTTAATTTAAATACGGACAAAAATAGACAATTACAGAGAAAATGTAAACATAAAACGAAAGGAGATAGAAAGCTCAAGGGAAAGAGAGAAAGGATCCTGTGGATATTGGCTCCTTTTTTACTACTTTAACTTTAATTACAGGACTTAGTATTAAATAAAAAAAAGGGAATAGTTATTTAGTTTAGGAATTTTAAAGAAAAGTATATTATTATTTACCCAACATTATAAGGCTTTCTCTATTTATGAAAATATGTAAGTAAAATAATGCATTTTTAAAATATTAAAAATATAATTATATACAAATGAATATAAATATATTAATTACAAAAATAACAATAATTATTTTGTAATACAAAATATTTATACAAATATTTAAAGCCTATAAATTCCCAATTTTATTCATATATTTCCCGCAATATATATTAAATTGCGCATATCGTTAGCCTGGTGAATATTCTCTTTTGTGGGTTTTTCGTATATTTGCATCATTTTTACCTTATACATATGTATATGTATATGTATATATGCACATGCAGAGTGAAATATAAAAAGCGAAATGCCAATAAAATATTGACAGTCAGTTGACCAAAAACGTAGCCAACGGTAAACTTTGTGTAAACACGACCAACCAGCAACCATGAGTTTAAGCCCCCCAACAAAGAGACAAAGAAAATCATGGCAACGCGACATATACGTTATATTGGGAAAATCTCTTTTGCATATAAACTGATTTTCCCGCTGGCGCCTCGCTCCTTTTACACCAACAAGCTGCAATTGGACGCTCATTAGCTGATTTTCCAAAGGCTTAACTAGATGCCAGAAACATAAATTACAGGCGCGACTCGCAGGATGTTACAATAAACAGATTTATAAATTGCCGGCAACAGCCAGCAGCTGGCCATTATTTATGGCCAGCAGGTTGACAGACAGTTCCCTCATCCTTCCAGAAAACCAGACTGTGCATACAGGTTCAGAAGTTTGCCCCAACCTTTTTATTTGTATTTTTTTTTTCGTTACCCGCTAATTGGCATTGGCTTACTTCTGGCCGGGTTTCAATGTCCATCGAGGTCTCCTTTTGAATTACAATTTCCTTTTTCTGTTTTTGGCCCACTTTCTGAGCAGTTTTTAATTATTTGCTTTGCGGTCGGCCTCCTTGAAGTTGAAGCTGATGGAACTGATGGGCCGAAGCCGGAGCCGCACACCTGCGGCGCAATTTTCTACACTTTGCAGCATTTTTCTTTTGCTTTCAGCATCCCGGCATCTTATCATTTATCAGCAGTTGGGGAAGATCAAAAGCGAAGGTGAGCCATCAAAAGCAGGTATGTATACTATATATACTATATGTATAGCAGCTTTGCAATTTCTCACCGTCGCCTCGTGTGACCCCTCCGAAATTTTTATCTAAGCCGTGTGAGTCTGTTATGTGGGTCGAGAGGAGCTGCTCCTCCTGGCCGGGCCATGCCATTTGCCCAAATGAAACTAATTTTGTTGATTGTACACTCGCGCGCTGGAGGAATGGCAAGGAATGGAATTTAGTGGAGTGGCGTGGAGAGAGAGCGCCAGCAGATGCGAAGATGCGAAGCTTTATAGCCATCGACAGTTGATATATGGGAGGTTGGGCGGGGGGCATGGCTTAGCGTTTTAGTGGCTGCTGCCAGTTTAGAGAAATCTCCTCTGTCTCTTTGGGTATTTATACCTGCTATTTGGAGAGTATATACTTCCCTACAAAAAGTTTCCCTAAACACGAAGCACTTTAATGTTAAATAAATCAACCAAGAATGTTTAGAAAATCTGAAAATAAAGAAAATAATAAATTCCTTACTATTACAGGGTATAATAATTGCTTTAGCACTTATGTAGCTGTAACAACCCAAGCCTCGTATTTCTTGTGTGTCCTGTCAAGTGAGGATGTTGAAGACAATTGAGCCATTGTGAAATTATCTTTAATTGATTGAAATCTCTTT
Source organism: Drosophila truncata (assembly GCA_008042515.1). Classification (NCBI taxonomy): domain Eukaryota; kingdom Metazoa; phylum Arthropoda; class Insecta; order Diptera; family Drosophilidae; genus Drosophila; species Drosophila truncata. The sequence goes on along the minus strand of VNJQ01002851.1, from coordinate 61,051 downwards.
GTCTCGTTGGGGCAAAATTACCTCAGTTGTGTCGAGCTGTCTAATCGGCTCCAATCAACAATCTCTCTCTCTATATACATATATATATAGTTGCTGCAATCAATCGGAATCGTTCCGTCAGGGGACATCATCAATGGAGTTATTTCCATTGTCCCAGGCGAATTATTGGATCCTGCGACTGCCTGGCTTGCATTGCTCTTTCCTTTTATGACATTTTATTATCCCAATTAGAGTTTTCTCTTTTGCATTGTCTCAGGCTCTTTCTCTCGGGTGCCATTGTTCCCTCCGGAGGGATTCCGGATAGAATTTGCTCGTTTCCTTTCTTCTGCTTTGTGTTCCTGGACTTCTCTCTCCCCTTTGCTTACACCTATTTCATCTGATGACTGCTCAGAATTTACGGCTCTCGATTGTGTTTTAACATTTATTCATAGAGTGCGGGGCAAGTGGACTGCGGACCGTGTCCTGAATGTGTCCTGGTGCCACTTCACTGGCGACACCAGCAACACTGGCAACAACATCGGCAAAACACATTTCTCAAATGTTGCAACACTTGTAGTTGCCGGGCACACAAATGACATTTACATTTTGAGCACATAATGTTGGGTGAATTCGTAGTTGGTAGTTTTATTTTTTTGTACATTTTCTGCTTACCTGTGACCAGTAGAAGCCCTCTTGGCCTGTAGTATTTTTTTTTCGGGCGATAATTGCACACGGCGCCGGAGCACTCGACAACGGCAAGTGTCCTACAAGTTGGATGCTGCTCCTGTTGCAGTTGCTCCTGCGACTGCTGCTGCTGCTATTTCTCATGTTGCCAGCAACTAACAACTTTCTACTCAGGGAAAAAGGACCTTCATGCTTTAATTTTTGCAGCGACAAGCAAATTTTCATACGATACACTGGCAAAGAGGGAAAACTAAGGAAGTTTATAGGGAGAGAAAAAAAATAGATATAAGTTTATTCATAACTAAGGTAATAAAGGCTAAAATTTTAGTCCAAAATTAACAATAATTTTTATTTTCAATATGAAATAAATTTAAAAGCTAATCAACAAAATTTAAATTAATTTCTTGCCTATTTTTCCATTGTGTACTTTCCCCAAAGGCAAAATAATCGACTCGAGAAATGGCAGCCAAATTAAAGGCAGAAATCCTGGCCAACGGCTTAGGCCGTTTATCAACCGAACTGACCAGCAGCCTGACAGGCAATAAATTAAAGGACCTGAATATAAACAGCTGATACAGTTGGTACTCCCGCACCTTCTCCTCCTCCTCCTCCCCAGAGGTCACCCGAATAAAAGCTCACTTCAAAGAGTTCGCCGGGGCAAAGCCGCCAAAGTCTGAAAATGCTGAAAAAAAGGGGGGGGATGGGCTTTAAAAGTGTTGGCAGAAAGGCAAAGCCACTTTAGACGCATGTGATGTGATGATCAAAGCGCCAGAAACAAGCCCAGGGCGAACTTTATTGAACGAACTTTGCTGCAAAGCCACCTGTAACCCTAAAAGGGTCAGAGAAGTTGCCAAGTGGCAGTGGCAGTGGCAAAAGGCAGATTGCGGCCTTAAGTGGCTGAAGCGCAAGTTGGATTACAGATAAATCAGCATCAAGATGAGCAGCTCTAAAAATAGATATAGATATAAAGAGAGGAGAAGAGAGAGTTGCCTAGCGGAAGACTAACAAGATTATGTAGTTTACGCAAAGTTGGAGCGAAAAACTTTACTTCAAGCCAAAGTCCAGGAAATGTCGCAATCGGTTCCAGTTACCAGCGAGACGAATGGCATTAGGCCATGCATATTTGCTAAAAACATCCAGAATTCTCAGTATATGCTAGACAGTCATGACGTTCATTTCGCTGACTTTTGTGGCACTCCTGGCTTTTGGCTCTTTGGGTCTACCTCAAGCAGAGGGTAAGTGGAACTATTTTAAAGGTTAAAATAATATTTAAAAAACTAATTAGTTACTTAATCAATAGAAACCTGTGGAGCCTATAATAATGTATGGAACGAGGACGCAGAATCAAGTGAAGGCAGTTGTAGTCGGCCTCCCGTTAAAATTACGGAAGAGGACTTGGAATTTAAAGTGGATAAAAAGGGGCAGGAAAAATCAGAAGTTGCGGAGCCATCTTTCTTAGAAATCATACGGTCTGTAATCAACTTTATTTGGATGATCTTTAAGATGTATACCAACTGGAAATAAGTAAAGACGATAATGCATATCAAACTGCATTGTTTTATATTCTTCTTCTCCTGTAGGACATATCAGGAGTCATGTTTTTCTTCCCTTTCCGTTCCTTGCCCATTGTTTTTGCGGCTTTGTTTACACAGATCTGTTCTGTTGATGTTCCAGGCAGTCGCACTCTTTTATTTCTTCGGCAATTTTCTCTGTTTTTGTACTCTTCTTGGTTGCAATTTAAGTTATGAAAAACGATTCGTTTCGGCTTTGTTGTTGAATTTGCGATGCTGTATTGTGGCTTTTGTTTGCGTTGTTGCTTTGCATGCATTTCACATGAGCCGGCAGTTGCCGCTTTCCATTTGGTTTATTGCGAATTTTATTGTTTTACGGTAGTTGATGGCAAATGCCGTACACTGAGCCGTGTAAATATTTGTTCTAGGCCCTCTCACTCACTCACTCACTCACTCATCTCCCCTTCAATCCGCCCGCATTTGTGTTTCGTTTGAGGCCAATTTTCACAGACACAACTTGCCGGGATATGGGATACAAACGGGGCTTAAATATGCACAAGTTGATAAAGTGAAATGTTTGCCGGCTGGCTGGGCCATTTCAATCAGTGTTATGCTGACGACCAAACTATAAAAAGGCATAAGGCCTGTGCATACATACTATATGGGAGTTATATTGTCAATTTCCATGCAGATTGCTTCATTTAAAGCAATGGTGTAATTTAAGGCATTCAAATTAATTAGTTTTTCTTTACAAAAAATTATTGTAGAGTGTTTGTCATTCAATTTAATTAGTTTTAATTACTTGGTGAAATGAAGTACATATTTGTAGAACTAAACAAATATTATAATGGTTGTATTTTATTATTTTTGAGATGTATAGCAGGTTTTCTCTTTGTAATTTTATAAAGTCATGGAATGCATATTTTTCTATACAATTATTCTATGTTGATTTTGTATTTTTTTGTATTATTCATGCTCTAAAAAATATTGGAATTTATTGCGGAATATTTAAAAGGGAATATTTTTCTATTAAATATCCTGTCATGATAAAAAAAAAATTAGTTTGAGTCTGAAAAATGCATTTTAGCAGGAAACATTTTTAATTTTATTATTTTTGCCTGCAAATTTTATTCCTTACACTGTCTTGGCTTTTAGAAATGTTTAAATATTAAGTGTAGAAAACTAAATTGAACTTTTATTGGTAAATTGAAATTTATATCTTTAAGAAATTGTAATAGTTTAAATGTTTCTATCTCTTTAATTTCATAATTCCCCTCACATCCCCCAGCACATTTTTTTTCAAACTTAGCTAGTTAGGCTCCATGAAATCCTCGTTAGTTTCTTGCCATATTAATTTTGCAAGAAAAGTTAATTTCACTAAATAAACCAAGGTTGACGGCGACTGCTGTTTGGGCTATTAGGCTAATGGGCTTGCATAAAACTTTAGCCGGGCCGAGAACAAACGAGCAAACAAACAAACCAACTGCAGTAAAAACAAAGCGTGTAGAAATAATGTGCTAAATGAACAAAAGGCCCTAGTTTTCCTCCCCTCCCCCTCCCCCCTCAATTTTTCGGTGTTGTACGGGGGCGTGTGCAAATACTTGCAAAATACAAATAAAATTAACTAAAACTCAAACTCAAAGCAAACTGGGAGCCAAAAGACCAACCAAAGACCCGCCCGGTTGTTGGCCCAAAAGGCCACCGGAAATTTTTGGAAAGCGTTCAACGAAAAACTCTGAAATAATTAAAAACTAATTAAAGGGGCGGAGTGGAAGAGGCCATGTGGCATGATGTTGTAAAACTTAATTAACTAAATGAGAGCCAGAACAACGGCAGTGGCAACAACAACAACAATAACAATATCGCCATAGAACTTGTTGTCCAAGCGCACACACGAGGCGTATGAGTAATTTAATCATGTTTCATGCTGTCCTGGCCGAAACTAAGGCGAAGGCGAGCCAGAGAGCTGCGTTTTGTTGACACCCACAGAATGCAATTTGCGCCACAAAAACAAACAGAGTGAGCGGAGATCTTGGGCAGAGGAGGAGGCGGTGGCGAAGGCGGCGGCGGCAAACAAAAGTCAAACAAAGTTATATACCAGATTGGATTTTAAGTTTCGGGATTAGTTGCAATGCAGCCGATGCTCTCAGCATAATAAGACCATGAGCAACATATGAGGAAAACGGGCATATTTACCAACTACTGGGATTCCTCTAAGCATGCAGGCAGGGGATTATGTCATACAAAAAAAAACACTGAGAATTAAATATGATATATGACTTAAGCTTTCCATAATTTAAAGAAATATTGCCTTAACTTGGCTTTACTTTTTACTAATTACAAATTTATAAAACCATATTCCAGTTATAAGCAATTCTTAAACAATCCTTTTAGCTTTTTAGCTTTAAACTGGTGACATCTTACTTGCTGTTGTTCTCCTTTGGCTGGGGCCAAGTTTCTGCTATTGACTTGAATATTTGCCTTACCACTTCAGGTGGATCAAGCCGCCAGCCAGTTACCTTGGAACCCAACCTCCTCCGGCACCTTACCTGCCTTGAAAAACCACTTCACGCACGTGCCATCAAAGTGAAATAGAAACAAACAGAAAGGACGATAGGGGTCGAAGGAGCCGGGTTTGTTCTACACTTCTTTCTTTGCCATCTGGCTTAAGTACGTTGTTTGCCCAGTCGAAGACTCGGGATGGGGAGTGTACATACATGGAGCCCATATGCAGGCCAGCACAATGCCCAAGGAGGTGTGAGGCCGTATGATGTGCATAAACAAGGACTCGGACTCGGACTCGGACTCAGACTCAGACTCCCTTCCCCTTTCATCTGTTGGCCATTAATGAAAAGCGACAGCTGCATTGGAGGAGATTGAAAGCGGAAGACAAAAGCGAACTCCGGCGGCATTCATTTCTCACAAATGCCCCAGCTCATTGTGGGCCCCAACTGATTGCCACCGTTGGCTATAATTCATTTCCGTAGCTGCACTTGTGACCGATCCGGATACGGAGGCCATTCGTTCCCGGCTCGTTCTCCCAGTGACTGTCTGCGTTCGCATATTGAAATCGCTTTGGCATAGACAAATCTGCGACTCGAATTGCAGTTGGCGTGATTGAATGGCATTACTTTGCAACTCTGGCTGAATGCGATGCCCAGCTGCCAATCTGGATCCTTTGGCCACTGGCCACTCACTGACCACTCAATTGGATTTCGGGGCCACGCATTGTGTGGCCAATGGTCAGATTTCTGCCTTCATATGCTTAATTGAAATGCCGCTGTCAGCGAGAGGCACACAAAAGTGAAGTCTGATTTTAAAAAGAAAAGAATAAAAGAAAGTTTTTAAAAGGATCAAAGAACTTATAATATTTTTGGGGATATAAAGAGTAAGAATGTTCTACCATCACTTTTAATGTATAGAAATCCTAATTGATTTCAAACAATGTGATTACAAATATTTAACTTGAATTATATTTATATTCAGAGTACCCTAGAGCTATCTTCTCCAGATAGAGTCATTGTCCCTCTTGGAACATTAAGAGATTTGCACTTCGAAACCCTTGGAGTGTGTCTACCAACTTAACCGGAGAAATGCAAATTATTCTAATCCCCCAAAGGTCCTGTGTTACCATTTCGATTGCTTGGCTGTTTTAGCCTTTCGTCCTGTTTATGCCTGATTAAAGTCAAACAACAAACACATATTCCAAGCTGCACCTACACACTCGGACACTCGGACAACCCGAGATCTCCTGACCACCATAATCTTTGCAGAGAAATGCTTGACAATCTCGTGTTTTGTGTGGCCCCAAAATCCAGAATCCCTTGTGTCCTTCGTGCCCAGGATTTGCTTCTCATTAGCAAGAAGTTCCCATTGTCGGTCTCATCGGGGAGCGCACGTGTGAGAAAGGATGGCCCAGGAAATGGGTTTATGCAACTGCTCTCTCCGCTCAGCTCTGCTCTGCTCCAAAATTATGCAAATTGCTCGAATTTTCGCATTGGATAATTTTCCTATTTGCACGTAAAGCTCAATAAAAATACAAGAGAAGCAAAAAAAAAAAAAGAAATGGAACATTTAATGCCCCAAGGGACTGGCGGTGGCATAAAATGGCTGGCCAGCCAAAATACTCAACCGTTGTATAAATGCACCAACAAAAATAAACGAAATAAAAATACAAATAAAATAAAAACCGAAACAAACTGCGTCGCATTTAATTAAAAATGTAATTACCCATGCTTTTCAACTGCCGCAGCGCTTCAAGCCGTTATATAGCCAAGGGCCATAAAAAAATTATTTCGGAAATTTCAACCGAATTTAATTGTTACATTTTGTAACAAACTTTACTTTGACTTTACTTTCGTATCAAATATTTATATTATACTTTCGGCCTTGACCAAAAATAGAACCAAAAAACAAAAAAAAAAATTATCAAAATTTTTAAATTAATTAATATAAATTTTATATACCATGGAACAGCCAAAGAACGCTGAATACTCCCTTTACACCTTCATGGACGAGCTGAGTGGTGAACGTTTAGAGGACTATAAACTCCAATTCGAGCAGCTCAAGAGGAATGTTCGGGGAGTTATAACCATAACCGAATTGGGCGCCATGGTACGGTCAATGGGTGAGAATCCCTCAGAGGAGGAACTCGAGGAAATTTTAAAGGCCTCTGACTTGGACGGCAATGGCGAGATCGATTTCAAGGAGTATTGCTTTGTGATGGCGCAATTTGAGAACGACGAAGAACGTGAAATGTGCGAAATTTTCAAAATGTTCGATGGCGATGGCGACGGTTATATAAGCGAAAAAGATCTCTTGAATCTATTGGATAAATCAGATACTACGGGCGAAAAGAAGGCCATCAGGCGATTGATCAGTTCGGTCGATAGCGATGCAGATGGCCGGATAAGTTACGACGAGTTCATAGCTTGTATGAAGAGTGCCCTTGAAGACCCAAGTCCTGAATGAAAAGCCCAGAGATTACCGATTTCTTTTTAAGAATGTGTTTTTATTAAAAACTTTTTAATCAGTAAACAAATTTTACCCATTTTTGAGGGGAAATAAATTAAATATATAACAAAGACGAGTTGAAAACTAAAAGTTTTTATTTGAAGAAATATGTGGAAATCTCTGCATTTTTTTTGTTTTCGTCAAGTAATAGGAATTTTTTTGAAAACATCCTTTAAAAACCCAGAAAGATTGTCCTAAATACCTTAAAAGGTAGCTAGGGTGTAGCTCAGATTTTTTACTTTTTAAAATCTATTTTAATATGCAGAAGAACCCAAAATAAGTTAACCCCAAAAATTAAGAAAAAACCAATCTAGTAATATTTCCTTCCTGTCATTTTTGCCTAGTTAAGCTTCAAAATTCATAAAATTAGACGTGTTAATTGAAACAACAAAATTTTAAAATAGTATTTAGTTTATCAACAATTTTAAGTGCACTTTTTTGGTTTAAAAATAAAAGGCCAGCATGGATGATATGGATTTTAGCTCACCGCCGCCCGAGGTGCGGACGATTCACACCCACAACCTGAGAGACGAGCAGGTCAAGGACCTTGAACAGGCATTCGCCCTTTTCGATGATGATCATACCAATGTTATTCCCATCAAGTACCTAAAGGATGTCATGCGTGCTGTGGCCCATCCTCTGCCGGAAAATGAACTGCAGGACTATATAACCGAAATTGATACCGACGGATCGGGCGAACTATATCTCAGCGATTTTCTGTACATCATGTCCAAGCGTTATGAAGATTCAACTCCCGAGGACGAAGTTATACTGGCGTTCCGAGTCTTCGACAAGGAGGGAACTGGCTTTATTCCCGAGACTGAATTTCGTCAGATAATGACGGAATTGGGAGAAGATATGGATGAGGATGATATAGAGGAAATGATACGCGATGCAGATGCCAATACTGAGATGAAAATTGACTATGTTCGGTTTGTGACCATGATGATGGAGACATGAGCTTTTAAGGAATGGTAAGTACTTAAACTAATTAATTAATTGTTAATAAAAAATATTTTGAAACAAATTAAAATAAATTACAGGACTTCGAGAAATTTTGGGCAAGAAACCTGGCTGAAAACTTTACATCCTGATCCTCATATATTAAATCAAACTTTTATTTCTTGTTCACAGAAAAAATAAATTGTTCGAATACAAAATTTAAAGTCTAGAGCGAGTATTTAAATATTCTCTATATTTTTAATTGCCTTTATAAACATTTAAATAAATACATTTATTTATATTTATCAAGAATAGTATATTTTTCCTTAAACTTCAAAAGGAAAGTTTACAAAATATGTTTACGAAAAATTGTAGTGACCTTTAGGCCCTTAGTTCCAAAATTTCCAGAGCCCCAGCCCCCTTTTCTGTTCGCCATGGAGGATTTCGAGTTCCTCACACCGCCGCCAGAGGAACGGATCATTCGGTCCAACAACCTGACCGAAGAACAGTTGAAGGATCTGAAGAAGGCCTTCTCCCTGTTCGACGAGAAAGACAACCAGGTAATACTCATAGAAAAATTACCAACATTGATGCGCAGTGTGGCCTGCCATCCCACCGACTTGGAGATGCAGCATTTTCTCGACGAAATCGATCCGGACGGCGTGGGGGAACTGTATCTTAGCGACTTCCTGTACATTATGTCCCAGAAGTATGCAAGCATGACACACGAAGACGAGATCATAGGTGCCTTCAGGGTCTTTGACAAAGAGGGAACTGGTTTTATTGCCGAATCGGAGTTCCGTCACATAATGAAAAATATGGGAGAGCAGATGAGCGACGACGAGGTGGATCAGATAGTCCTAGATGCGGATGCCAATGTCGAGGGAAACATTGACTATGTACGCTTCGTTGCCATGATGTCAGAGACCTGAGGAGACCTTAGTCAAGCAGGCGATGCTTTTGGGGGTTGGGAAACTCTGACGTGTCAGGCTTTAAAGCATTTCTGGCTTAATCCAAATTAAAACAGTCCCCGGGCTGGACAGAAGTTTCTTGGCATAGATATATAATTGTGTTTAAAAATACCCATATTCCACAATGAGTGAACTAACGGAGGAGCAGGTGGCCGAGTTCAAGGATGCCTTCACCCAATTTGACAAGGATGGCACCGGCAAGGTCTCAACCCGCGAGCTGGGCGCTCTGATGCGCACCCTCGGCCAGAATCTCTCGGAACAGGAGCTCCAGGACTTGCTCAGCGAATCCGATGCTAATACCGCCGGTGAGTTCGACTTCAATGAATTCTGCGCTATTATGACCAAGCAGATGCGCGAGACCGATTCCGAGGAGGAGATGCGAGAGGCCTTTAAGATCTTCGATCGCGATGGCGATGGCTTCATCTCGCCGGCCGAGCTTCGTTTCGTGATGATCCAGCTGGGCGAGAAGGTGACCGACGAGGAGATTGACGAAATGATCCGTGAGGCTGACTTTGATGGCGATGGAATGATCAACTATGAGGAGTTCGTTTGGATGATAAGCCAGAAATAGTGTCTAGTTTTGTTTGTATAACACCAATAAAACACTTTAGTTATGGGGTCACTGCAATATCTAATGCGTTTCGTTATATAGATTTTAAGTGATCTTAATTTATCTTTGAAATTTGAGATCCCATCCAACGCGTCTTTATTTATTTATTTAATCTTTTGAATAATTTCTAGAGTATGCTTTGCTCTAGAAAATTTAATAAAATTTCCACATTCCGGTAATTGTGGCTGGGGCTAGGGGAAGTTCTGAGCTCTCTTTCAGGTGAAAACTTTCAGCATGAAGCACTCGGCGTGGTTTTAGTCTACCACCTCCACGTTCCGCTTTGCATGGCGCATGTTCCTTACTGAGTCCCACATGCGGCACCTTTGTGGCCAGACGAACAATTTTCCTGTTGCTTAAATTCAATTTGCTTATGCATTAAAATTAAATTTTACTGTGGCCTCAACGGCCCCAATTCTCCTACAGTGCTCCTCCAATGCTCCTCCCTCGCTCTCAATTCGTTCCTTTCGGTTCTCGTTCCTGGCAGGACTCTCCTGGGGACACCGAGGCTTGTGTCTGACTTTATAAATATTTCGTTCGCAGCATATATGAATTTCCCATTTTCTGGGGGGCACAAGTTTCGGTTTCAGCTCACAGACACGTCAAAATGCCAACTTGCTTAATTGAGAGTCCATACAAAACATTGAGACCGAAACGAATCGAAATAAAACGAAACGAAACGAAATGCAACGCAACGCAACGAGGACTTAACTGCACTGTGCTTCCTCATGGAATAAGAACAATGGCCCAAGCAGATTCCAATTTCAGATCTCTGACATCAATAAGCACTTACAGTGGCATAAATATTATATATACTCGACCGGGCAAATATATGTGTCTATATGCAGGCCAAACACCAATCGACATCGGCACTTCGCCACCTAGCCACCACGCCACATAGACGACGACGACGACGACGACGGGTGAGTGAGTCGGTTCTCATAGAGAGAGTGTGGGGTCACAGGACATGCTCGATAGACTGGCTGCAAAGGAAATTGAATTTGCGGGCTCAGGACCTGCTCCTCCTCCTCCTTCTCTTCCCCCATTTAGCACTTTGATGATGGGTGTGGAAAACTGCAGGCAGGATATTTGAGTGGCAAGCAAATCAGGAATAAGAAAAACAAATCAGAACCCGGAGTTTACTTTGAGTTTGATCTATGGGTTGTCTTTGGGGTCCAGGCATTTCCAGAATTGATGTATTGATTTTCAACCATTTATCTCTCTTTCTCTGGGCAATAATTTTAAACCATTTGAAGACTAAGGAGTCTGACTTTTCATTAGATCTTTCTTAGTTCGTTTAGGATGAATTGTTCTGAAGAATTGTTCTGGGAAAGAGGAAGAAGCATAAAAAACTATTCATTTTTAGTTCCATGAAACTGATTTAAAACCAAAAGAATTTGTAGCATTTTCTTAAAATACTTTTCTTTTATTTATTTAAATAAAAACAAATATTTTCCACATCTATAAATATATTTATAGATAGAAATATAGGCAGAGAAACCTACAGGATATTTATTACTGACACCCAAAAACGTGACCGAAAAACAAGTCAATATTCTGTTTAAAGACAAGAAGCTCCAAAGGGTTATTACAGCCTAAATATTATTACTTCAAACTTGTATTAAATTGATTTTTATTCAATTAACTGCGAAAGTCTTTGCCTAATTGGTTTTCATTTTTCCCAGTGAGTAGGAAAAACTGTCATTTTGCTGGCTCAAAAATGTTATGCACATCGATTTCTTCTAGGAGCCTCTTTTTTTGCGGTTTGCCGCCCACGTTCCGCACTCAGAGTGTCATTTCGAGAGGGGGGCCAGCAGAAAAAGAGAGTTGGGAGAACGGAATGCGGATGGAACACTTCCGCACAGCCACTTGAATACGCAAAAAGGCGCATGCAAGTGACGAGGTCCATGAACAAGGACGAGTGTGTCCGGACTACGGACTACGGGCTCTGGACTACGGACTCTGGACTTTGGACTCTGCACAGAAAGAGGACTTTTGAGCCTGGGGAGCGAGACTCTGGTGAATGCGGGACACACACACATGCGACACACCACACCACACCACACCACAAAATTCTGGCCAAATTTGGACTGTGGTCCACAGTTTAAACAGTTAAAGTTATCTGTTATCTCTAATTGAGAGAGAAATGTGCGTGAGTGTTGAGGCTTAAATTTTAAGTTGTTGATTTTATTACGCATACGCCTAGTGGCTGCGGCCAGGAACCCTTTTTTTTGCTCGTCTTTTATTTCCCAGCCATAACAAACTTACCCGCTTAATGGCGAAGCTTTCTTGGGGCTCTCAATCAAATGAAGGGGGAAAATCCAAAAGCTTTCGTCATGGGAAGCCGGCAAACCCTTTTCGGATTAACAGATCAACGCACAAATGACCCAAGCAATCGTCTTGGGTTTTCCCCAAGAGTTTCCCCTTTCCTGCTTCCCCATTGCTCTTTCTCCATTTTATTTCTCCTCTCCTAGCTGCCATTTCGATAAGGCTGAAAGCTTATCGGGGGCTGAAGGACTTTGACGACCCAATTAATTCTTGTTCAACAACAGACCGAAAAAAAAAACAGAATTTGTTGGCACATGCATTGTTAGTCTACTTTTCATGTCAAGGAAAAGGAAGAAAAAAAAAAAAAAAGAAGAAACCTAAGTGAAAAAAGCACAAAAGAAGAAAATAAAAATGAGAAACTCGAGAAACGTTAAGTTAAATTGCGCGGAAAAGTTATGCGGCCCTGCCAGGGAGTTCCCCGAGTTTTTCTAACAAGAAACTTTGTTAAACATATTATTCCGTAGAGCCCTCGCTCACGTTGGCTTAGAGAAACTACTTGAAATGTTAAAAAATTCTCAAGCCCCAGAGTTGAAAAGCACAAACTTGACGACGGCAACTTTCAAGGCTCACATAATTATGCGTATTTCAATGTCCAAGCCAGCGATCCTGTTCGGCATCCTCGTCCACCTATTGGTGGCGGGGGTAGCATCATCAACCGTTGAAATGAATTACCAACCGATGCGTTCTGGCAATTGCAGGTCGAATGATCAGCAAATGGAAGTGCAAGTCCAGAACATGAATTGCTGCGAGCCCGGCGACGACGGCGGTGGCGGTGGCGGTGGCGACGGCGGCCGCGGCGGAATGGGTATGTCCAGGCACATGAATCCCAAGCAGGTGGCCTCCAACATCGCCATGCAGGCGGCCCATGATGCAAAGAAGGCTTCGGATACCCAGCTGCCGGCAGCAGTGGCCGCCGCCCGCCAGGTGAAGCTCCAGCTGGCCGACAGAGCCGGTGCCGCTGCCTGGGCTGCCGAGGCAGCTTTAGCTGGAAAGCAGCAGATAGTCGAGCAGCTGAGGGCCGAGGTCCGCGAGGCGGAGACAGTACTTCAGGATGAGACCGCCTCGATGGGTGCATCACAGGTGAAAAAAGCAAACTACTGTTAGTTTTTTTTTAAATACATTTATTTATTGACCTTTAATCTTAGAACAATCTCAATGCCGCCGTCTGTACATCGAATCAGGCTAACGATTTACTGCAGAGAATACAGGATGCTTTAAAAATTGCCCAGGAAACCGTCTCCACCGCAGATGCAGCAGTTTGCGGTGCCCATCAGGAGCTGCAAGAGAAGGGTAAACTTGTGGAAGCTGCTCAACGTCGACTTGAGATGTTGGTCCAGCAACTGCGTAATTCCAAGATAGACTATGACAACACCAGAAAGGCTGCCTACAGGGCCTCCTGTGCGGCAGCCGAGGCTAGGCAAAAGGCTATGAGGGAGCGACGATCCTCGGCAAAGGAAATTAAGGCTTATAGAGATCAAGAGCAGTCACGCTATCTAAAACGGGAGCAAGCAAAATTACAAGATATTCACGAAAACCCCCATCAGACACTGGTACAAACCCCTATGCGTAAGGTAAACTATAAGCAGATGCAACCTGAGGGATGGGAATACAATCACCAGGCTCAGTTTGCAGCCGTGGCCAAGCCTAAGCACTTGAAGAAGCGTCGTTTATCGGACAAGAATAAGAAGGCTTATAGGGAACCACAGTACAAGCAACAGCAACTACAGGAGCAAGCTCCATTGCAGGAGGTCGAGGAAAATCGTCAACAGACTCAGATGAGATCACAATTGCAGGAAGTCGGGGAAAATCGTCAACAGGCCCAGATGCGAGCTCAATTCCAGGAGGTCGAGGAAAAGCGTCAACAGAACCAGTTGAAAGCTCAATTTCAGGAGGTTGAGGAAAATCATCCACAGCAGCAGATGCGAGCTCAATTTCGGGAGGTTGAGGAAAATCATCCACAGCAGCAGATGCGATCACAATTGCAAGGGATCGAGGATAATCGTCAACAGAACCAGATGCAAGCACAATTGCAAGATAGAGCCAACCAAAAGCTATCCGAACAATTTGAATATAACGAACAGGGTAAAGGCATGTATTCCAGTTAAAATTTTAAAGTTCAATTAATGTTTATTTTGTAAAAAATCTCAATTAAAAAATAGTAGAGTAGGCGCAGCCTACGAAACTACACTCGCACAGAGTTTACCTTCCTTTTCCCCAGCACCGACTTTAGTGTAAAGTTCATCAGACTTGCTTAACCCCTTTTTTCGTATGAAAAGCCATGGCCCCTTGGCACTTTCCAAGCCAAGTGCCTCGGGGACCTGGGCTTTGCCAATCGAAGAGTTGGGCACAGCAGCAGCGGGACTCCAAAAAGGCAACATGGCCGGGCCAAGCAGGCAAAAAAAAAAGGGACACCAAACCCAATTGGCTTGTAAAACAATTTGACCAAAGCTATTTCGTTATAACTTTTGAATTTGTTCTTGTTTTTGTTGTATTTCTTTATTTTTTGCTGTTGTTGCCACTTTCCGTGGGCGTGACACAATGGGGGCGCATTACAAAAGTTTCCACCACACGTTTTCAATAATGATTAGTTTCGGGTTTTCCATCGGGGAATTGACAAGGGATAAGGCCGAGAACATTAAGTTTAAAGTTTTTTGTTTCTCGTTTCACACTCGCCAGAAAAGTTGGCAATAAATAAATGTTGCTTGTCAGCGTATTAATTGGGTCATCAGTTGTGGAAACTGCCAAAGTTTTCCCCCGGCTGCGATCCGTAAAAAACACACTGGGGAGCGGTTAAAGTAACGATAAGGGTTTCGGTTATTTGTGGCATTCGATTGCGTACTTGAGGCAAGAATTATCGGGCCTATGTTAGACTAGGCTGTTCTATGATCTGATTTAAGATAATGTATCTATAGGATGGCCAAGTCGGGCCGAGTAACTACACGATTTATAGTTTAGCTACGTTTTAGGAGCACTTGCCTTGCCACCCGTCGTTGACAGGCGGCCAAAAAGGGTTCGATTGAGAGGCAGACTTTGGTTTTTGTTGCCCTATTTTGTCTGGCTTAGACACATTTTAACACTGAAAGAAATGTGGGAAAAAGTAGGATAATTTATATGTCCCTATATAAAATTTTTCCGAACTTTATAGTGTTTATAACACGAAAATACTAAACAGAGCAAGGTTTCAGCTTTTTCACAAGTGTTTTGTCTCTAAAAAAGGGTTCCAAATATTCGTTTTTAAAGTTCTAATTAGTTTCATTTAATTTTAGTAACTTTTACCCACTAATTACCCATTTCTCTCTGTGCACAACCGAACCAAGACTCGGGCATTAGAGGGCATTATGCCGCATGTGGCGAAATCATCGCCGGAACAGAACCATTTGCCCATTCCGGACATTCAGCATTCGGCACTCGGATGCCAGATGCCAAATGCCATGTCCATAGCCATGGCCATGGCATTCCACTCCACTCCACACCACAGACATCCAAAATATTTGCTGACACTTTAGTGCCAAAGCAATCTGGCAAGTGTTGATCGCTCCAACAACTAAATAAACTACTACTAAAAGTCAGGCGCAGACCCCAGGACCACCGCTGGCCGTGTCAGTCAACAGTATCAACATAAGCCACAATGCCACGCCCCCAATTCCTGGAGCCAGTAACCAAAAGCAAACCAAATCTAAACCAAATCCAAATGCCTGGCCCCCAAACACGCCTCGAACTCGTCCCCGAAATGTATTCATTTCAACACTCTCCAATTCACCAAAAATTCAGATGGTGTGAGCTCTTTTTTGTTATCCGGGGTCCGGTTTCCAATTTGCGTTCTTGCGTATTTTTCGGGGGAAACAAATCAAAACAAATGAAATGAAATCAATTCAATGAAGCAAATCAAATTTCATGCGTATTTCGTCGCTTTTCCCAGCTTCCTTCCTCCTTCTGACTGGCGCCTGGCTGGACAATAAAAATTGTCGGCCCGAAATCGAAACCAAAAGCGAAAGCATTGCCCGAAACTGAAACTGAAACTGGAACTGAGTAAAATCAAATCTGTTGCTATTTGCCCAAAAAGTTGCGGGAAATATTGTATTTATGGCTGGATGAGGGAGGGTGAGGGAATAAATAGGCCTTAAATGTGTGTGTTCGCGTGGCCTGGCAAGGACTATAAAAATCTCAGGGAACAATATAATTTGGGGGATTTTTCCTTACACAGAAAAAAGGGAAAATATTTTCTAGCCAAGAAGTTGTTTAGGTTCTTTGGTAATATTAAAAAAAATTCCATTTTAAGTACAAGTGTTCTAAAATAATATTTTATAGGTATTTTAATTCATAAATTTTTATTATATTTATTTAAATATTTAATTAATTTCATAATCAATCATAAATCCATAAAACTTTCAATTTAATGTTTTGTTTTGTTAAATTTTAAACAAATTCCTTTAAATTTCATACTTCCTGCCTTGCCTTTTCCACCTCTTAACTTAAAATAAATCCCCTTTGACACTCTTAATTTCCAGACAATAATTCATATTCTTTCTCCCAGTGCCTTCATGTATGTATTTGTATTTGTGTGACTGGCATGCAAATGAAAATCGACAATAGCATAAATTTTTGGGTCTTAAATTGACTTTCAAACAAATACAAATGTTGCAAAACTCCAGGAAGAGCTGGCTGCTGTCAATGCCCAAAAAAACTTTGACTTTTGTCTGCCGATTGCTGCTGCTGCTGCTGCTGTTGCTGGCGGCTTTTGGCTAGCAAAAGAGTCAATTTATTCCGCTCAGCTGGAGGCAGATATCATCGCATATCATTTACATTTTCACCTGACGGCGGCAGCACCAGCACCACAGCTGTGAAAATTCTCCATAGTCCCACATCCGGGCACCTCAGCATCATTACTATTCGTTTTAATGGCAAAGAAGCAGCCGCCGCTGCCACCGCTGATATTTGCGCATTAATTTCATATCATTAAACATTTGCTGGGGTATTATTATTTACCAAACTGGGAGGGTTTGGAGGGTGGGGGTTTGTAGGTAGGAGAGACCCGCAGTTAATTGGAAATGTTTTGTGGGTGGCGCTCTGGGGGTGATCATGGGTTAAGTGTATTGTACCTGGTTGCGTATTGAAATTTATGCGAACGGCGAACTCTGGAATGGCACAATGTGTTTGTTTAGTTTAATGACGGTTATTATATCCCATTGATTAATTATTGCCAATGAGGCTCAGACCTCATGATGATGATAAAGTATTTGTTGATGTTGTTCTGGTTGAGGCTATTAGCTTGATTAAAGGTTATGAATATGTTGATTAATTGCCCGCTTATTGATTGATCTCTGGTTCAGGCAAACTTTTTCTTTTCGCGGAAATGCATTGCTAATACTGATTGTTACATGTGGATTTCCTAGATTTTATTATCCAGCTTTGTGGGGGATTTTATTGTATGTCTAAAAATAACCCACAAATGATGATAAAATAAATATATTTTATATTTCAATATGATGTCTTCAAGCCAAGTTCTTGAGCACTGAGCACTGATTTTTCAATGTAAAAACATGCATTTCCTTTTCAAAATAAATCTTATTCTATGTGAAAATTCACTCTAATTTCTAACACTTTGTTCTTCTGCTAAAAATATTCTCTCCCTTCGTACAAACTCTAACTCCCATTACGTTTTGGAAACTTTCTTTTGGAAAATATTACTTCCAGCTGGGTTTTAATAAAATCCAGCCAGAAAATAAAACTTTTGACGCTAAGCAAATGCACCCTAGTGACGACAATGGGTAACTTTATCAAGAGTGAAATGGGCTAAGGGAAAATATTAATTTTCCACAAACACAGCGAACAGAGTCAGAGACAGAGAGACAGGGAAAGGGTTTGGTTTGTTGCCCCTCCCTTCCTCCGAAACAAAAAAAAAAACTATGAAAACTCATTTAACAAACTTGCACGGGGCAAAAAAAGGGGACACAGAAGAAAAACACATCGCCAAATGCAAAACTTGTGTTGACACGACAACTGCCCCGCCCTCGAATTCCGCCCACCTGCCGGATCACTAGAGGTGTTCCGCCAGGTGTGTGCTGATGTCTCTGGGTAAAAGTGGATTAAGGGGAGGAAACTACACAGAGAGGAAACTAAGATGGAATTTCGTAGAATATATTTAATATATTGATATAAAACTAGTGAACACTCTTGTGCTATTTTGGAGCAAGTAAGTTTTTACTGAAGGAGGACTTATTTCTCTTGAAACATATCAATTTTATTATATTTTTCTTTCAGTGCCTTTCACAGGAACAAAGTGTTGCCGTTTTGCTGTTGCTTTTGCATTTGTGCCCGTGCCATTTCACTGACGGAGTGACAAACTTCGCACGTTGCACAAAGACGCTGGCGAAACTTGAGCAGATTACTCAGTGAACCCTTGGATCCCACTTCACTATCCCAGTCTCCCCTCCCCCCCCTCCTGCGGCTATATATCCTCGGTGCATTTTTTTTTATGTGTAACACAAACCCGGTACTTAGTGAAAAGTGAAAAACCAGTGTAACAATGTTGAGCTTTTAACGGTAAATTGTTGCGAGAGCAAGACCAAAAGACAAAACTTTCCCTCTTTCCTTCCTTTTTTTTTTGTTCTTTCCAAATGAACAACAACAAAGTTGAATGAGGTCGAAAGGTGAGGCGGAAGGCAGAGAGCTGACTGAGTAAACGAAATGTGTCAAGTAAGTGCAATGCTTCAAGTTGAAATTTATGCAAAGTGCGCCAGTTTAGGGACAAGTACTCCAACTGCCAGCGAGCAGACTTCTGAGCTCACCCTCAGCCCACCAAAGGCACTCCGAATGCATTGTAATTCGAAATACGAGCTTGAGAGTTGAAAGCATTTTTCGAGGACTAACTGGAAGTATTTGAAAAAGTTTTGGGCTCACAAAAATTAATCAAAGTTAATGATGTTCTTACTCGATGTCTAAATATGCTTCTTTGATGGTAAGTATTTATAAATATAAATATAAATAAAATTTTAATGCTCTTATTGCAAGTAAGCTCGCACTGAAAGGAATTCTAGAGACCAGGAAAAATCCTGTAAACCTTCTATGGTAGATAACTTTATTTTATTCTCAAAAGGATCTTTAGAAGAGTATCACAAAGCACAATTCACCCCAGTTGACCAAAGTTCATCAGATATATATTATTTCTTCTTTTTTTTTTGTGGGTCTGCACCAAACTTTTTAATAAGGAGCGAAGCTGCAACAGCAACAGCTGCAACTGACGGCCAGCTAATGGCCAAAATCCTTTTTCCACTTTCGACCTTTAAGACTGCTGCTGAAAGTGAGGCGAAATTAAAGCAGCAAAAGGACACTTTCTAGAAGGGACCTGCCCTGTGCTGTCAATTGTCCGCAAACTTTCGTTCGAGGCCATCGCAGAGGAGGCAGGCCAGAAGCCAAAACCAATGAAATGCCACACAACTGACACGCTGACTGACAGCCTAAGCGCTTCTACATCACGCCAGCTACCATGGCTCCTTGGCCAGGATGTGGGCCTGCTGCTACTCCTATTCCTACTGCACGGTGAAGAATTATGTGACAGAAAGGTCAAAGTAATTTGGGTTCAAAACAAAAGAAGAATAAGATTTAACCTTGAAATTATATTGCTTATTATTTTAATCAATTATATTTTTGTTATATTTTATATAAACAAAATAGAAACGTGGCCTCATATTTATTTTTAGAATTCTTCGAGACTTTAAAATAAATATTTATATTATTTCTTTATTATAAATTATTAACACAACTTCACCTCATTTTCTTTTGTGTGTGTGTGTGTGTGTGTGTGCTCTTGCTTTGACTCTGGGTTTGGAATCCTGTCCAAGTCCGAGAGCCCTTCGGTCCGGGTTCACAATGAATGACATGCAAGCCTGTGTTGTGTGCGTGATCCATTCGGTCCACTCGACGTTTGTTTGACGAAATCGTAGCTGAGTGGCGGTGCCAAAAGGAAAAAGGAAACGGTGTCCTGGCACGCAACATTTGCCCTACCGCAGGCCAACAACTCCGATTGATGAGCTCGAAGGCAAGGCAGCTGGAGCTCATGGAGGTGGAGCAACCGCACCACTTGCTGGCTGGCTTGCTGGCTGGCTTGCTGTCTGTCAGTTTAGCGATGTCACTTGAACTTCGGAAGGAAAGGCTGGGGGCAATTGACTGTAAGTAGCCAGGAGCAGGGGCCATGAGAGGGAGCAATGGCAGGGAGGATGGCACAGGATGTGAAACCAGCGAAGAAGGACTTGGGGCTGCTGCAGCTTGCATGGCATTAGGATTAGAAGTGTTTATGCAAATGCGGACAACTTTGAGTGATTGCACGGCAGGCGCTTAAAAGACAGGAACTTGACTTGACAGCCACTCCTTGGCGGAATGCCAAAAGGATCCACAAGGCGTCGTGGGGATGAACGCAGGACACCTAATGGCATCGGGCCATTTAAAAACATCTGCGGCTAAATTGATTTGAAATCGTTTTGCATAAACGCGGGCTGAATGTTTGGTTAACTCAAATTACCTTCATTGCCACGGACTGATGCCATAAATAAACAATGTTAAATTGCTGAGAAATTCTCGATTAAAGGTGAATTGAAAGTTATTTGTCAGCATCAGTTTTATTTTATTTATATTTTAATTTAAGCGAAATTTATGAGATATAAATAAAAGAGATCAGAGAACTCCTAAGCGCTTAGAAGATAATTTTTTTTAACTATTTATAGGCAGACTTTTCATCAAATATTACCAAAGGTTTCTATATAAATTATTCATGAAAATCTTGTTGTTTTTATTAAAAAATCCCCATTTGCAACTTGTAAACTCGATAGCATCAATACAACTGCAATCAAACTGTCTGAAATATATTCCAACTCTTTGGTTAAGTTGCATTTTTTGCAACAATTGTTATTTTTTGAGTTTCTACCGCACAATAAAATTCACCATTCCGCTTTTTCGCTCTTATTTGTGGTTATCATACTCGGATTGCAATTGCAATTAATTTCTCACACATATTTAAGTGATTTTTGCCACCAAATTTTTTTGTTGTCCGCCAGTGTGTGCTATGTATTTTTTGTGTACTTAACCAATGCAATTTCCGCGCCTCGTTTTAAAATTGTTAATTCGATGTGAATTTCGAAATAAAGGGGCAGCCAGCAATCGGCAGCATGAAGGGCTTTAAGTGCAGGCCACTTTCGGTGGCATTGTAGTAATTATAAATGCCATTAAAGCCACAGCCACCGCGGCTCCTCCGGAAGAGAGCCTTACGCAATTTGCGTTCCAACACACAAAAAAAAAAAAAACATCCATTAAAAACGCAAATCAAAACGAAACCAAACGCTTGACACAGTTCAGGGCACCGAAGGAGGGAAAAGCGACGAGGACCTTATGGTTCGGATGCCAGAATCCTTTGCGCAAACAACAGATGCAGCAGCAGCCAAACCGCAACAATGGAAAAGTCCTTGGCAAAGTATTTCACTTTCACGCCGCAGCCACAAGAGTCGAGACTCGAGACTCACTCGCCCGAGAGCGCCACCAGATTTCGAGTAAGTAATTGCTGCAGTTCTCAATTTCCCCTGGCTCTTTCCCCCAATCCCGGGAAATATCTCTCTCACACTCACACACACCCCAGTCAGGCGTTCCTTAATTGTCTGCAGTTCTCTCCTCCTTTCTTTTTAGGCAGTCGGCAAAAGTTTCGGTTTTTCGCCTACTGCGTTTAGTTTTCCTTTCCACAGAGTCTTAAAGCAAATCAATTAAGCTAAGGCCCAGCCACAAATTGAAGACCGATCTGCCAGAGAGAGAGCAACTGTCACTGCCGATTGGGGAATATAGAGACTATAGAAGACCCCTGCATTGTGTTCACTTCATAACCACTTTGGGGAATATTTTCATCTGGTTGCAAGTCATTGAGCTGTATAAAATATTTTTTAATAATTTTAAAAGGAAACAGGTTCCACAATAGAGAAATTCAGAAAGAGTCTTTCTTAAAAGAAATCTTAGATTAAATTTGGCTCATTAAAGTTGATTAAAATTATAATCTTACTAAAATAAAATAAATACAGTTAAAGCAAACTCAGTACAGCAACGATTATAAATTTACTAATAAACCCTTAGCTTTTAATATATATTTATAAAAAACAAAAAAGCTTTCACCTGTAACTGATTTGTAATTAAGTCAATGAGGCATAAGCATGTTAATGAATTTATCAAGTTAATTAGCAAATAAAAAATATTTAGAAAAGATTTCAAACACAAAAACAGGTAAAAGCTGTGTTTAAAATATGTGAATAACATAAAGTATTTCAAAACAAGGATAAAATATTCTTGCTTAAAAATTTACAAAAAGAGATCTAAAAATTATTATTACATTGACAATCAACAACTGAATTGCAAAATAAAATAACCTAAAAACAAGAAAGGAAAGCTAACTTCGGGCGGAGCCAAAGTTTATATACCCTTGCAGAATATTCTGTAGATTATATTTTCCAAATTATTATTATATCCATAGCTATATCTTATAGTCGGCTGATCCTGATAAAATTTGGTTTGTCGTAGTATTTTGCCAAAAATAGCATTCTTACTAAATTTGAACTCTATAACTTTAAAATCGCCGAAGTTATAGCATTTCCGATCAATCAGTTATATGGCAGCTATAGGATATAGTCGGCCGATCC
>VNJQ01002851.1:0-37975 GCA_008042515.1 Drosophila truncata | reverse complement strand
CATTTCCGATCAATCAGTTATATGGCAGCTATAGGATATAGTCGGCCGATCCCGGCCGTTCCGACTTATATACTGCGTGCAAAGGAAAGAAGGGTGTGTGCAAAGTTTCAAGTCGATAGCTTTAAAACTGAGAGACTAGTTTGCGTAGAAACAGACAGACGGACAGACGGACAGACGGACATGCTTATATCAACTCAGGAGGTGATCCTGACCAAGAATATATATACTTTATAGGGTCGGAGATGTCTCCTTCACTGCGTTGCACACTTTTGACCAAAATTATAATACCCTCTGCAAGGGTATAATAAATTATTTCTAGTATTATATCATCATATAACTATGGCCCTGATTAACCCATTGATTAATTCAAATCAAACACAACTCAATATCTTACTTAACAAATTATTCTGTGTGGGTGGAGGATTCCTCGCCCTCTTTTCACGCATATGGTTCATACATATATTAATTCCCGTGCAGCATCAGCCTGCTGGCATCCATCCTGGGAGCCAGTCAAACGGTCACTCGGCGACGACAGTTGGACGATTGAACACTTGGCCATGTGCAATCATGGCCAGCTGATGACCTCGCAGTCGTTGTCGCTGCTGATTAATTTATGCCAATATGCAATTTTCACACCAACGGGCAGGGCCAGTGCAATGACAGCTCAAGCGCATAATTGCACGGGTCTGGGGCTTATTTATGGCACCCGCCCGCCCGTCCAACCATCGACTGCCTCCGGCCAGCCCGTCTCTGTTGGCCCCCGGGGCAAATTAAGAGCTCAGGATTGAGTTCGGGGGGGCGGGGAAAAGGTCAGCCCAGCCAGCCTTATGGAAAATGGCTCCAAGCTGAGGTCATAAATTGAGCTGTCAGCTGGCAAATAGGTTTTAATCATTTTATTAAAATTCCGAGGCATTTAATTGCCCAAAGGATCTGCTGGGATAAGCAGAATAATCTGGTCTCTGCCTTAAAGCCAAGCATTGAGGTCACCAGGAAATTTATGCTAAACATGTCAAGGCTTCACCATAGCTCTGGGCGGGGCAAGTGCAGCCAACGCCCCTTCCTGCACCACACGTGTCCGTGTTTTTGTGGGGTTCAGCAAAAACGGAATTTTAGCTTTCCCACTTGCATTTGATTGGGTGGAAGATGAAGGAAAAAATAGGAAAAAACATTTTCATGATGCACTATTAGTTTTTCACTTTTTTTAGGGGGACTCCGATTCTATCAAGTTTATAAAGATTATTATAAAGTTTATAAAGATTATTATTCAATAAAGAATATTTATATTTTAATGTAAAATGCTATATTTTTTGTTTTAAAAAATTCAATATATTATAATTTCGTTATATTATATTGATCGCTATATTCTTGTAGATGTATTCGATTTTTTTCATCTTGATGTCATCCGTACTCCTTCCATTTTTGGCTATGTGCGTTCTCTCTAACCAGGGTTTCCCCTGTTACCCATTTTTCCACTATTCCTCTCACATTTTTTTGGGGGGCTGTCAAAACGTTCGCCCGCCTGTCAACCACAAGACACAACACAAAAAGCATTGGACAATTTGCTCGGCGCCGGATTAGATTGCTCTGGTGTGATCTTTTACTTATATGGGTATATATGGGGTGGACGGACGCACGATATGGGGTGGCAATCAACGTCAGGCGTGCGTCAGAGTTGCCTGCCCGCCTGATGGATTGCCAGGGTTGCCTGGTCCATCTAATAAGCAAAACACATTTTTGTATCGAGGCTGCCGCTTAAAGAGCCGTGAAAATTCGCTTTTGCTTGGCTAGTTATTTCCCTGCGGGCCATTCTCTGCCTCTGTGTGCCTGTGTTTGCCTTGACAAATGATGTTTGAAGGCAAAGTTAACTGGGCCGGCGTGTCGCTGGCCATTTTGCGGTTGCCACTGCCGCTCTAGGAAAAAAAAAGTAAGAATTTATATACAAATTTGAATTATGGCTGTGGGCGGCTTTTACCTTTTCTTTCCTTTTCTGTTTTTAGCTTTCAACAAAACTCTTTTACTTTTACTTTATTTCTGTATTTTCTCTTTTAGGTCACCGCATAATAAATAACTGCGGATGTTCTTTTCCCTTTTTATTCTGATTCAACACTGTTCCGTATAATTTATGCAGGTTAAATTTGCAAATTTTTTCTCTTCAGGAATGAGCCCGTGTTTAAGGGCAATTATGGGGCCTGTCAAATGTATATTTCGACAATTGCGGGACCAAGCTTTCGGTTGGCGGGGCAAGCTTTTAAGGAAAAAAAAAGGAAGCATCCACGACGAGCTTTCCGCCGAGTTCCTCCGTTTATCCTTCGCATTTTGTTGTCTTTTCATTAGGACAAAAGGCAAATGTCCTTGGCCCCCTTGGCGTCCTTCAGTTTGCCTTGCACTTGAATTCCTGCAAGTGTGTGCGTGCGCCAGTCTGGGTTTTTTGTCCGTTTCATGTCTTGGCCATAAATTGTAACTAACGTCTCAGGATAGGAAGGATTCAGCGAGATGGTTTAATGCATATTTATACCACCTAAATGGCTAATGAGCAAAACGTGCCACACATGCAGCACCAACATTTTTGAGGCATGAATATGCGAAAACACGAAGAAAATACATTAATTAAATTTTCGGCAACGAACCTCAGACTCCACCTACGCCTTGGTCGGTCCTTGGTCCTAACGGAAACTCTAAAAGGCGCCAGCGCCAAGAGTGTAACTTTTACTTACAAGCGGTGTCGGGAAAATCAAGCGGGGAAAAGGAGGAAAAAGCCGAGAGACCTATAAAGAAAATCATGCCTGGCCATGTGTGTCTGAATTCTGATTGAGAATTACGCGAATGAAACAAAAGTCGGACCAAAAAAAGAGTGTGAGAAAACGTGAGAGCCCAGATTTTCGCCTGCATTATTTATAAGAATAAAAACCAAATAATGAAGCCTCATAAAAATGCCGGGGCTCAAGCCATATTGCGGATATTACAAACAAAAGATAATAATATAATGAGCAATAAGCCAAAGGCAAATAATAAAGGCCAGCTGCAGAAAGAGCTCCGAAGACCCCGAGACCACAGCACAGAATTCAATTATGTGCGATAAACAGAAGTCATTAAATATTAAAGTGCTAATGGAAAAGGAATCGACGGCGGCCATACAAAAGATGATGCTTTTCCCGGGAAAATAAACCAGCTCAAAGGAAACGTAATGAGCGGAGGAGGACAAAGAGTCAAGGGTCAAGGTGGAGACCAGACCCCGCCCCGCCAACGAATTGATGGACGAGACTGAGGTGAAGGGATATGGGGTCGGGGAAATGCGGAAAAGCTGTGCAAATACTAAGAGGAAAGCAGCGTGAAACGGAACACAGACTTCAGGTACAAAGTAGCACTCGGAAAAACTATACAAGAGAAATTACTTTAAAATTAGAGAATATTTTACTAAATATAATTCGAATTCGAAATGTTGGTTGTTGAAGGAGAAAAGTATATCCTACATCTCATTAAATATATATTGTATAAAGAAATATTTAACGAATTTATAAATAACATACGTAAATACCTTAAATATTAATAATTACGAATCCATTAATAAAACAATATTTAAATAATATTACTAAACAACTTATTTTACATTCTTTATAGAAAAAATAGAAATATTCCTAAACTACGATTTTTAAATAAGGTGCTTAGGTATGGTACAACCTAAGATATAAAGAAAAATCTCTTTCATATATTAAAAATCTATTAAAATTTCTCTGTGTGTACTTTCACCTTTTATTTTAAACACATGGCGCCAACCGTATGCCTCATATGCATATTTCTGCGACCGGATGGAAATTTTACAGTATTTTGATTTGTTGTATATTGTGTGTTGGTCTGAGCTTAATTTTATTTTCCCCAACTTGTATTATTATGCATGCATAATGTGGAGGAAGAGCCACATGGGTTTGGGGCTAATTTTACGCTCTTCTAATTCCGCATTATGAAATTATTATTATGTTCCCGTTTTAGGGGGGTTGTTCTGCACGAAAACAGCTGCTGGGTCCTTGTGTATTTTGAGGATTTGTTAGCAAATAAAATATTACATTATTTGACCTTGTTTTCTTGGTCATTACATTTGGGATGATAAGGGTTTCCAGGAGAGAAGGTATTTTAAACATATTAACAATTGGCAGTGCAAACCGTGATGTAAGCATTAAAAATGCAAATCAATGATTTTGGCAGCCACAAAATAGTGCTGATTTATCCAGGGTTGCAAAAACAAAAAAGCTAACAATTATAGGAAACTTTGAACGTTATTCATAAATTGCGGAACTCATATTTTTTACAAAAACAAGTTACAAACATTACTTTACATTTTGTAGTTTTAAGTCATATTTAACATTTTTTTTCAATTTTAGAAACCAATTTAAAGCGCTTTCAAATATACTGTTTTACTTGATTGAAACCATTTCTAAAATGCTAAAATTTTCTTCTACATGCCGAAATATACAATGAATTAAACATGGCCTGCATCCCTGATCCGACTGTCGAAACTGAAGAGAAAATTGAGAGCGGAAACAAACCGCGAATCCCAAAAACCAAAACCAAAACCAGATTTTAAATGCATGTAATTGTTCTGTGTTGCAGAGGCAGAGCCATAGAGACAGAGCGCTGGGCAAACAAAATTTGCGTCACTTTTGTGGCTGCACCTGCGGCTGTCGCCGGCAGGTGTGTGCGCTCGCTTTTATCCCCGCACTAAACAACTCCACTGTGCGATGCACTTTCCACCAAATAAATTATAAATAAAGCACATCGACATCAGCACGCGAAATGCTGTCATGATTTCCGTTGAACTCCACACACTCGCGCTGTGACCAGATTAAATATATCCCTTTTTTCGGTACTCCCCATCCCCCAACCCTGCGGATCCTTTATTTATGCCATGAATAAATGCAAATTTCCCAACGCCGCAGCAGATTTTGCAACATATGAAAAGGCAGAGGGGGAAGATGGGATAGAGGACACACCAAAGGACTCCGCAGCGTGTCCTTTGCATAATAATAACTTGTAAATGTCATGTAGCGTAACCGTGTCCTCCGTCACAGCATAAAAAAAAAATCTAAATAAAATAAAAGATGAGGGGAGTGGTGGTGTTCCATCTGGGATCGTGTGCCGTATGCGAATTAGCATTTAATATGTGCCATAAGGCCAGAAGCATTAAAATTGCTAATACGCCCGAGTGTCTTCAAAGGGGAAATGGCCAGCCAAGAAAATTAACCTAGCAGGGCAAGTACATAGATATTCCAGCAGGTGTAGAAGCCAAGAATAAATACCAAAGACTGACTTATTTATTCCAATTTCTCTTTTCTTTATTTGTAAATGTTATACATTTTCTCTAAGCTCCGAAAAAATTAGCAACGCATTATTTTATTATTAGTCATCAGTTTGTATCGGTTTCATATTCATAGAACCGAACCCATTCCAAAGCGAAGGGGGGATCCTTTCCAAAGCTCGTCAGTTATTCTGACCATACCAACATGGTTTCCTTTTCCCCGATTTGTATTATTTAGAGAATTAATTTAAATGATTTGCATTGTTTTCAGAATCAGCAAAAATGGATTCCCCCAAGTGCATCTCGAGTGCGAATATTCAAATGACTAAAGTTTTTCAGCTATTTAAAAAGTTATTGAATATTACCGTAACAAATATATTGATCGCATTTATGTAAGTAGTTTTACAATAGTTACAACATCATTATTAAGGTTTTCGTAATATTAAAAAATATTACATCTTGTCTTCGCAACAGCTAATCGTAGGCCTCCTCAGATCCGGACATAAGCAACGAAGACCTGGAATTACAAGATATTTTCTTTTATTTCTGTTACAGAAATTTTAATCCATGACTCACCCCTAGCTGGCACAATCACAAGTGCAACGAGCGAGAAAAGAATCCACAAAAATCGACCATTCATCTTTACTGCAATTTCTGTCTAATTTTTACCTATAGCTAGATGAAAATATTTTCTCATCATCACCATTAAGTTTATAATATACGAAATTTCACACACGAGGGAAGATTTTCCGTCTAATATCCATGAGAAATGAGTCAGTGTTTTAATTTATTTTTGTAACCATCACGAATTACGAAACCTCTACAAACAAATACCTAAGAAATCAAGATGTAAGTTAAATATATATTTCCTCCCACGTGTTTACTTTTCCCGCCATGAAAGCCGGCGACTGGTTTAACTTCTTAACCTTTAGCAAACCGATTAGACGCCACTAATTGACCGGAAACGAGAAAAATTGATTTATTTGCCGTGGCTCAAGGCCTTGACGTGGTCATTATTGCGATAAGAGCCGGGCACATAATCAATGGCAATTGATTGGCCGGAAAGCAATTTCCCTAAGCCTAAGCAATTTGTAAATTAAGCAATAATAAATAAGAAAAAGCAGTAAACGATATTAAATTAGTTTTTGGGGGAAATTGTGATATTACGTATACGTATTAGGCTCATCCGGCTTCCTGAAAGAGTTTCGTTAGTTGTGTTTTAACCTGTTTCATATATAGGAAACGAAAAATAATTGAAATATTATCTTTATTAAATACTTTTGCAATCAACTTTCATTTCTCATTTTTGGTTAACATTAAATCGGAAATAAGAAGCGGTTTAATTATTTACTAGTCTGTCAGAGACCATGGCCACCCAATGGCATAAAATGGCAAATTGGTGGTCCACTAACGGCTCTACTCACTTCCTCCCAACTCCCGTAGGATTCATTCGGACATTTTTGCATTGGCAAGCGCTTTTTGCCCAAGGATGCCAAAGACAGCGAGCCACTTGTGTGCGATACTTTTGCAACAAAGACAAACACAAAATCTCCAAAAGAGGGAATGAAGGAAAATGCTAGGAGAATGGGATATCGTGAGACAGACGTACATATATGGAGAGCCATTTGAAAACTATTACGCCCAGGAGATTCATTCGAGTAGTGCGGCATTTATAACTCAAATGTTGCCCGGGTAACAAAAAAGCCTAAAAACTGGAGAGCAGCGGCAGGAGTTAGCGATGGAAAACTTGCAGCTAGAAGATAGTGATGAGCAGTTATTTGTGGTTTTTCCTTGGACCTTAATATAAATACTCATTTCGTATACATGAAAGCGGGTAATATGACACTTCCAATGCCCATGAGCATTACATTACATTACATTACATTACATTAAATTACCTTGACACACAAAATTTACCTTGACATCAGCCTAACTTAATTTATTTAATTTGTTTGTAAACATATTTTTCCTCAATATTATCTGGAGTCTATATTTTTTATGTTCCTTTTATATAAATGTATAAAACAAACAATATATTTGAATATATAAAATATAATCAATGTTTAAATACATGTAAACTGCATTTATTGCTTTTCCTACTTCTCCATTGGTCATCACTGCGGCTGGGAACAAGGAACAGGAACAGGAGCAGGAATATGAGGAAACTGTGGAAGCTTCCGAGGCAACGGCAACATACACGAGAAGGACATTCTCTGTTCTTGCTTTTTATTAGAATGTGTCCATGGAGACGTGGGCGCCAGCCATTGTCTGGCTGCCTTCGCCACGAATCTCCAGCGTTCTCTCTGCGCTATCATACATATATATCCTATTCTATATATATTCTATACACATACATATGTATATAGATTGTGCTTCTATAGTTTGCTATACATTTCTTAGCACGTAGTTATCAGTGGCAGCAATGGGAACAACAATGCTACTTGAAAGAACAATAAAAAGTTTGCTGAAAACAGAAAAAAGGCAGATATACCCTTTCGCTTATAAGGACAACTCTCTGTTCCGCAATAAAAAATATGTAAATCTATAGAATAGGATATATGTAGAGTATGAGATATATGAGCAAGTTCCATCATTAAGTGAAAACATTACTTAACATTGCGACTATCTGTTTATGCTTTTTCTTATATATTTGATATTATTTTATTAAGGGCCTAGCACCTTAATGTGCAACCTAGAACAGAATTTCAAACTCATACTTCAATTGAAATAAGTCAGCATTTGTGGTTTATTATCCTTATTTACTGCATTTATTTATTTACTGCATTTATTACTCAGTGGGAGTGGCAGCGGGAGCAACAGCTCCAATTTGAATTTTATTTTCATTAGTATTAGAGTTACCTCCCTGGACCTGCACCAAGCCCACGAAGAATACAACGGCGGCAAGACCAGAAAGGAACTTCATGGCGTTTAGTTAGATTTGGAAATGAGTCGGGATAACTAAACTGGCGTCAAAGCTGGTGAAGTTGTAAAGAAATCCATTCAATTCGTCTCTATTTATACAAAAAATATATGGGGAAAACTGGAACTAAATTTTCCATTTGTTCTGACGCAAGGCATTTCAGAGTGTGACAATATAATCTAAGTAAAAGGTCAAAAGTTTTTCTGTTCATGCATGAAAAGAAAATGCAACTACAATTCGGACCTAAAAGCCTGCATACTTTTTCAAAATCATCGCTTTCAAAGCGTAATTAAAATGAGCAAAATAATTGCTAAACCATTTTACAAGAAGAACTAAGATTGTTTGAAGGATATGATAAATAATACTTTCCACCATTCGGAAAGAAATTTCAATTGATATTTTACCAGCGGCCAAGACAATCTAACGCTAGATAATACTGTTGACCTTATTGTTAAAATTTCTCTCTTCTTTTTCTGTAAATGTAATAAATTTTCTCTAGACCCCAATAAAGTCCCCCCTAAATTTAAAACTCATACTTCAATTGAAATAAGTCAGCATTTTTCAAATGATCTTCAAATATCGTAACACACCTTAGACCAAATCGAATGAGGAAAGATTGTGGTCCAGAGAAAGAACTTAGCATCTGCAGTCCCCGGTTCGATTCCTTGTGATGGCAAAAGAAAAAAGCCAAAACTGTGTGGTTTACTATCCTTATTTACTGCATTTATTTATTTACTGCATTTATTACTCAGTGGGAGCGGCAGCGGGAACGCCTCCAATGCTAATTTTATTTTCATTAGTATTAGAGTTACCTCCCTGGACCTGCACCAAGCCCACGAAGAATAAAACGGCGACAAGACCAGAAAGGAACTTCATGGCGTTTAGTTAGATTTGGAAATGAGTCGGGAAAACTAAACTGGCGT
This sequence comes from Drosophila truncata, assembly GCA_008042515.1. NCBI lineage: Eukaryota > Metazoa > Arthropoda > Insecta > Diptera > Drosophilidae > Drosophila > Drosophila truncata. The sequence goes on along the minus strand of VNJQ01002851.1, from coordinate 28,842 downwards.
CAAAGCTGGTGAAGTTGTAAAGAAATCCATTCAATTCGTCTCTATTTATACAAAAAATATATGGGGAAAACTGGAACTAAATTTTCCATTTGTTCTGACGCAAGGCATTTCAGAGTGTGACAATATAATCTAAGTAAAAGGTCAAAAGTATTTCTGAATCAAGCATATGAGGTCCGTCCATGCATGAAAATGAAATGCAACTACAATTCGGACCTAAAAGCCTGCTTACTTTATCAAAATCATCACTTTCAAAGCGTAATTAAAATGAGCAAAATAATTGCTAAACCATTTTACAAGAAGGACTAAGATTGTTTGAAGGATATGATAAATAATACTTTCCACCATTCGGAAAGAAATTTCAATTGATATTTTACCAGCGGCCAAGAAAACAAGCGTCAATGATATTGTTGACTTAATTGTTTAAATTTCTGTCTTCTTTTTTTGTAAATTTAATAAATTTTCCCTAAGCCCCCAATAAAGTCCCCCTAAAGTAAAAACTCATAGCTAATTTTCTAGCAGCTTTGTTTAAATCATAGTTTATTTTCGTGTATCGGTTTTTTACCTTAGAATATTAGCTGGAAACGGGAATATATCGGGGCTAGGGCGTCCTCTTCCCCTATCAGCTGATGGAATTTTTTTTATTTGATAAAGAATTGTTTTAACTAACCAGCTGTCAGGTTTGCGCAAACCAGAATCATCAAAATTGGAATCCCCAACTGCATCTCGAGTAAGAATATCCAAATAACTAAAGTGTATCAGCTATGTATTAAAGAAGTTATTTGAGCTTACCATAAAAAATAGATTGCTCCCATGGATGAAAAGGAAATGCAACTACAATTCGGACATAAAAGCCTTTATCAAAATCATCACTTTCAAAGCGATATTAAATTAAAATGAGCAAAATAATTGCTTAACCATTTTACAAGAAGGACTAAGATTGTTTGAAGGACATAATAAATAATACTTTCCACCATTCGGAAAGAAATTTCAAGTGATATTCTACCAGCGGTCAAGAAAAGAAGTGTCAATGATATTGTTGACATAATTGTTCAAATTTCTCTCTTCTTTTTTTTGTAAATGTAATAAATTTTCCCTAAGCCCCCAATAAAGTATCCCTAAAGTCAAAACTCATAGCTAATTTTCTAGCAGCTTTGTTTATATCATCGTCCATTTCTTGTATCGGTTTTTTACCTTAGATCATGCCCAATTCCATTTTCGGAAATTATAGGTGGAAACGGTGAGGTACAGGTTCAGGGATTCCTTCTTTCCTATCAGCTGATGGGGTTTTTATTTGTTAAAGAATTGATTTAAATGATTTGCATTGTTTTAACTCACCAATTTGATTATTGGGAAATCTAGTCCACCTTTCTGTTTTTTTTTTATTTGTTAAAGAATTTATTTAAATAATTTGCATTGTTTTAACTTACCACGAATATTAGGTGGAAACGTGTTTAATATAGGGAGTCCATCTTGATTTGATTTTTTTTTTATTTGATAAAGAATTAATTTAAATGATTTTCATTGTTTTAACTTACCAATTTCATTTTCGTGAATTCTAGGTGGAAACGTGTTTAATATAGGTTCAGGGAGTCCATCTTTTAAATTTTTTTTTATTTGATAAAGAATTAATTTAAATGATTTTCATTGTTTTAACTTACCAATTTCGCGAATTCTAGGTGGAAACGTGTGATATACACGTTTAGGAAGTCCATCTTTTTGATTTTTTTTATTTGATAAAGAATTGAGTTAAATGATTTACATTGTTTTAACTCACCAGCTGCCAGGTTTGCGCAAGGCAGAATCATCAAAATTGAAATCCCCAAGTGCATCTCGAGTAAGAATATTCAAATAATAAAAGTGTATCAGGTTTTAAAGAAATTATTGGAGCTTGGAGATTGGTCGCATTTATGTAAGTAGTTTTATAATTGCGATTTCATCCTTTAAATTTTCGTGACCTTAAAAAATTCTAAGTAAACGCCAAATTCTTTGTTTTATTTGTTTTCCGTGAAATTCCCCATTAACCTATTTTATGTTTAGGTCGAAAAGAAATTATACAACTTCTATATTCCCATGATTAAAACACGTTTTATTACATTCATATTTTGCAGAGATTCCGATTTGGAGTATGATTGTATATGTTTCTTGTTGGTTTTAATTGATTTTGGCCAATCAGTTAACTTGACTCACTTATATTAATAGAATTAAAATTTGTATATAGAAATTCATCATCGTCTTGGCCAATGATTAAATATTTTTTTAGGTTGGCATAAGTGAAGCGAATAAGTGTAACGAATTGTTGGCAGAACCTAAACCATAGTTGACCTTTAAAGCGAACCTAACTACATTAAAATATATTTATAATTGTCGTTAACATTAACCTTTTCATACTGGGTTATGTAAGTTAAGAAGGCCACGAGACAATCCAATTTAGGGCACAGCCTAAAAAAAGATCCTGATAGAATTTAGGTTTTTTTTTATTTTCTTTCGAGATCGAAAGAGACTCTTAAGACTTGTGTTGAAAAAAAAATAAAAAGCTCTACATATAATTTGGCTTAAGTGAAGCGAACCTGAATCATTCTTTAAGATGAAGCGTTTCCATTGGTTTCCAAATCTCCACGTCGCACAGTAGCTTCTTTTTTTATTTTAGGTTGCAAAAATCATAACTTTTTAACCAAATAATATAATCAAATAATTGAAACGGCATTTGACAGCTAAATATTGTAAAATGTATATATGTATTGTATTTTACCTTTTACTAGAAACAAACACCTTATAGGGAAATTTCTAATATATTAAGCATTTCTAGGCAATGATCAAATATTTCGATATCTTTTTGGAACTTTACATGATCTAGAAATGCAATAAATAAAGAAAACATTAACAGATTCAAGAAATTAACGGTGCGAATCAGTAGCGCGCCACATAGACATAGTGTAGTGGCAGTAAAAAATTGAACACCTGGTAGATAGGGATTTACGTGTACAAGTCAAAACCAACCTTTCGTTATTTCAGTTTAATTTACAATTTATGAGTGTATATATAATTAAAATTTAAAATCATACCGATTGGTTGTCTAGTTTTTGTGTAATATTACCTAAAAGTAAGCCATTTTACCATTTTTTGTATGTTGCGAAAAACGAAAATCCTTTCCACTTTGAATGCTCATATCTTTTACAAAAATAAACCTAAAATTGTTTTGAAAACTAATTTGGAATCGTTGTGAAATTCTCTGTCGAGTTTAGTTTAAATCGCGTTTGTGCCTATGATTTTTTTGACTTTTGCAACCTCGATTGTTTGGCCCCACCATGCGTCGATTTAAGTTTTTTTTTTAGGGAAAAGGACCCAATACCGAAAGTAAAGTTTCATTAACCAAGGCTGCTCAAGTTTGCAGCAAGGAACTTAGCTTTGTTTCCATATGTAACCTTTAAACTTACATATATATAAACTATAAACCTCAATATATATATTGTCTTTATTTTTTTTCTAATGCTAAGAACAGAATATTTGTTCCTTCTAATGGAAACCCGCGTAGGCTTTTTTCAAATGGTCTTGAAGTATCGAACTTAGTGTCTGCAGTCCGCGGTTCGAGTCCTTGTAATAGCAAAAGAAATAACTCAAAACAGTATGGTTTATTGTACTTTTTACAGCATTTATTTATTTACTGCATTTATTTGTTGAAATCATTATCCAAGGGCGGATAAATTTGCAATTGAAATTTCATTAACATTACTGTTATCATCGCCCTGGACCTGCACCAGGCCCACAAAGAATGCAACGGCGACAAGACCAGCAAGGAGCTTCATGGCGTTTAGTTTGATATGGAAATGGATTGAGGAAACTAAACTGGCGTCAAAGCTGGTGAAGTTGTAAAGAAATCCATTCAATTCGTCTCTATTTATACAAAAAAAATCGTAACTAAAACTGGAACTAATTTTTCTATTTGTTCTGACGTAAAGCATTTGAGTGTCACACTCTAATCTAAGTAAAAGGTCAAAAGTTTCTCAGAATCAAGCATCAAAAGGAAATGCAACTACCATTCGTACATAAATGTCTGCATACTTTATCGAAATCATCACCTTCAAAGCGTAATTAGATGAGCGAAATAATTGCTAAACCATTTTACAAGAAGGACTACGGTTGCTTCAAGGATATGATAACTAGTGCTGTTGACTTATTTGTTAAAATTTCTCTTTTCTTATTTTGTAATAGTCTGTTTACACTAGATTGCGTTAGGTTTGATTTCGATAGGTAACACAATTACGCAGAATAGGTGTTTACACTACAAAAAGTTGCGTTATTGCGTCTGTTTTAGACGGTAAGTTGTTAGTCAGACATCAGTATTTATTTCAAAGTAAAAAAATTGACGAGAATGAACTTATGCAACGAATAAAGCCTAATATTATTAGTAATGGAGCAAAATAAAGCTATCACGACGAAGTTCATGGACTTGCTAGGGATGTCGAACCTTCGAGGACATAAATCATTTTCAGCCTTATCGCTATAGCTAGTCTCTTTGGCGAATCTAGAACAATATTGTACCGTGAGGCTGGTGAGCATCTACCAGGATTTTTTCCGAAAGAGAAGAAGAACAAAAAGACATTGCAATGCATCTTAAAGCATTGGGGGCAACCTGTTCAAGAAACTTGGATGGGAAAAACCGCTGAACGCATTAGGCAAGCGCTGGGCCTATAGTTTCTTTCTGGAAACACTCCATAAATACTTCTTGATTTGAATATTTATTGTTAAAAAATATATATTTGTTTTTAATAAAAAACAAATAGTTTTTACTTTTGCAAAAACGCTATATTGTGATTCTGGTAAGAGGCCGAGCCAAACGGTTGCATGGCTTTGATCCAAGTTTGCGTTATTTTGTATCTTCCCATACATATAAATGGAAGTTCTTCCGACCTCCTCGGAATCCTGCCTTATTCCCTGTCCATAGTCCCAGAAGTGCCCAAGGACGCACTGCTCCAATTATCACTACCAAAAAATTCTTTTAGATTTAGTGGTGTTTAATAGTCCGAAAATCAGGAAGTTATCGAACGAAACTAGTTTTTATCGGAACAAACGTAGCTTGCACGTAACTTCAATATAACTCCCATAAAAATTCTATGTTAAGAAAAAATGAGTTTACCCTGTTAACGCAATAACTCAATAACGCAACCTATTTTAAGTAAACTATATATGTAATAAATTTTCCCTAAACCCCCAATAAAGTCCCCCTAAAGTCAAAACTCATACTCCAATTGAAATAAGTAAGCATTATTAATATGAAATATCGTAAAACAATTTAGAGCAAATCAAATGAGGTAAAAAATAGGTATTTGCAGTCCTCGGTTTGAGTCCTTGTGATTGCAAAAGAAAAAACCGGAACTGTATGGTTTACTTTACTTATTTACTGCATTTATTTATTTACTGCATTTATTTGTTTAAATTATTTTCCAAGTGCGGATAAATTTGCAATTGAAATTTCATTAACATTACTGTTATCATCGCCCTGGACCTGCATCAAGCCCACGAAGAATAAAACGGCGACAAGACCAGCAAGGAACTTCATGGCGGTTAGTTTAATTTGGATATGAGTCGAGAAAACTAAACTGGCGTCAAAGCTCGTGAAGTTGTAAAGAAATCCATTCAATTCGTCTCTATTTATAAACAAAAGGGGGATACAACTGGAACTAAATTCAATCAATTTGTTATGACGCAAAGCATTTCAGAGTGTGATAATATAATCTAAGTAAAAGGTCAAAAGTTTCTCAGAATGAAGCACATGAGGTCCATGCATGAAAAGGAAAAATAATTGCTAAACCATTTTACAAGAAGGACTAAGATGGGTTGGGCTAAAAGCCAAATTAGTTTTTTGGTTGTCCATCCAAAATTCAAAAGACACCCCAGATATTTCTGTTTAAAAAAAGTAACTAAATTCAGGAACGAATATTTCTAATAAAACTATTAAGAAATACAGCGAACCATGTGTATTCTGGTAGATACACTTCATCACTACGCCGACCGAAATCCCAAGAAGTTCGTAAGGATAGGACATCCGCTGGCCGTAGTTTTGGGCATGGCAACCTCTGTAATTTTGTTCTTGGTACAAATGCTGCATGTGGCGCCACAGCTGCTTAGCGAAATGGTGTGCAAGCTGTACTGGATACTGGCCATCTTCATTATGTACAATATCCTGGGGAACATGTGGGCCTGCTACCGTGCCACATCGTCGGTGGCTAGTCTGCCCGAGGATAGGCAAGTGCCAGCTACGGAAGAGAAGCATCTGTGGCAGTATTGTGATTTGTGTGAAAAGCTGACGCCCCCCAGATCCTGGCATTGCAAGCTGTGTGAATGCTGCATTCTGAAGCGAGACCATCACTGCATCTTCACGGCCGGTTGCATCGGACACAATAACCATCGGTACTTCTTCTGGTTCACATTCTATGCGGCATTGGGAACTGGCCTATGCCTCGTCAGCACCTTTGTACTATTAGTAAGGAATCATGGGGCTCTGCATCCCATCAATTTCTCCACCTTCTTGGACACGGTACTGTTCACCATTACCCTATTTGCCTGGGTAGCAGCTGTCCTCATGTTTGCATTTCAAATACATGTTATCTACCTGAACACTACATACTATCAAATGCTCGATCGCACCTACGATCTGGGTGTCACAAAAAACTGCGGGATTATAATGGGACAGAAAGGCCTGTTGACCTTTCTCTCGCCCACGATAAAGAGTCCCTTGCCCCATGACGGCACCCAATGGAAGCTGAGGTACAGCGAATGAGTTGCTTTCTATGAAATATTTTTTCTAAATTCGTATTTATTAAAAAAAATAATTGTAATTTTTTTTTTTTTGTGAAAAAAACAAAATTTGAACTTTTATGTGTAGAAGATTTCTTTCTGACCTTTGAAAAATAAATTAAATTTACATTTCCATATGCCTAGCGAATCAAATTAATTTTTTAAGGTCGGGATTTATATAAGTGGTCAGTAAAATAGCGTAAAAAATATACCCTATCTTTATGATAACTACGATTTTAACAAAAGGCCAACAAGGGAACCGGGAACCGGGAACAGGGAACCGTAGAAAACATTTTTGATTGTAAAATTTTAGAGTATAAAATGAGTTACAAATTCAACATTTAATAATACTTATATTTAATAATTTATAAATTTCAAACTTAATCTAAAAACAGTTAAAGCCAAAAAGCTTTTCCATGTTCAATCATTGTTTTCAAGAACAAAACAAAGCAGCTTGGCAGACAGACAAGACACCACCAATAGCTATAAATTTTTGAAAACCAAATTAGATTTCTGATTTATGCTGTTGCAAACTAATTGTCTGCTAAAATATTCATAATAAATACGTGAAGCTTTTGAAATCATCACAACGCTTCATGAAGAACTAATTAATTGTTGCCAAATATATAAAGGCAAAGTAAATAACCCAAAGGCATTTTCTGACTGGGCATTATTAACATTTTGGGGAGTATCTCGCGGCGCTTTCAAGTTTTGTATAAATATTTTCGCATCATTAAATAGCCAGCCAGACGGAGCTTTATTTATGCCAAACACAATTTCTCAATTTGTTTAAAACCCCGCCAGCAGCTAACATTTATATACCAATGTATATACATATATACATCTATATTCAAAGCATTTTAGAGGCCACAGACCCCGAGTGCATCCCGGATTGGGCAGGAGCTGAAAGAACTAATGCACAAATTTATTGTGACTTTTGGCACTGCCGGCAACAGCTGCTCCATATTATGGCTGACACCCAGAACTCGGTCCTGCAAAGGGGCAGAAAAAAATAAAAGCGAAAAAAGGACTCACATGGTAGTGTGTTCCTCCTGCTCAGTTTTATCTGGTGCGCTGCACGCGGCACATTTGCATATTTCGTGCACAGGAGGAGCTGGCTTTTTTCTATTTTATTTTTATTTCATTTTTATTAATGCGAAAAATGTAATTTCAAGCATTTGCAACTGCAGCGAGCCCTCAGGGGCCGCACGACGACGACGACAACAGTCAGCCCAGCAGAAAAAAATTGGCATGTGGAAAATTGCAAAAATTTCATAGAAGCCAAACAAAAAGTCAAATTCATTTAAAAAAGCCAGTGACTAGGGGAATGGATAACACCGTCTGAATTTTAAATTCTAATTTCTTGTCTGTTAATTTGTCTGTTTTTTAAGATTACAAATTTAAGTTGAAGCCACAGAATTCTATAAACTTTTCGTAACAAAGACAATAATAATAATTATTTATGGGAATCACAATTCATAACAATTACAAATGCAATCAAAACACTTGATTAGATTTTTGGCTTTTAGTCTCGGTCTGCCAGCCAGCTTCACTTCCCAGGTCTCTCGGTTGTGTCATTTGTCCACTGGGTCAGATGAAATTTGGCTTCTCCGTTGTTACTTTCATTTGCATTTGTCACGCTCGTTAGACATCCGGAATTCCCATTGGGAAATACGTAGTTTTTCGATATCCAATGACAGCCACGTGACTGGCATTTCGCATCCCCAGGACAAAACAAAAACTAAAGCCCAGCCAAGCTCACTCACAAGTAATGCTTACCAAGCTAAAAATCTTCTCCTGGAATGTATTTTTAAAACTAATGCACAAGCGACAACAACGACGGCTCAGGAAAAAGCTCACTCTCAGTCTGCCAGCTCATAAATAAATATAAAAATTACTGTAATAGTTTTCAGCTTTGGGTTTCACTTGGCAACGGGCAATGCATAAATACCGAAGAAGAGCTCTCGGGGCTGAAATCCTTTGGCTTTATCTAAGCACTGGTAATAGGATGAAACGAATGTCCGAGTTGCTCTCGTTGGAGTCGGTGCAAAAATGAAAAGGATAAAAAGAGACATAGAGAAATCTCTCCTTGGAAATTGCAAATATGTAATATAAACCTAGAAAAAAAATAACGAGACTAACGAGTAACAGGACAATCTCTACAAAGCCAATAGTTTATAAGCAACTTTTACCTGAAACAAATATTTATAAAACTCTTCAACGACTTTCAGGCTTTAAATTTGAAATTTCATCCACTCAATGCTCTTAGTAGTTATTATTAAACAAAAATAAATAAAGTATTTCCAGCATTAGAATCTAAATGAAATGAATTGTTACTTAACTATTTAAACAATATGCACAGGGAGCCAACCTTTTACAAAAATGTTATGCAGTTGAGTTCAAAATTTGCTACACCTGTATGGATGCATGTAAAAATACAATCTAAAATTTAAATGAAACTCCCAAAACGACTTGATTAAATTTCAACAATGATTGCTCACCGAAATGAATGCTGTGGCACATTGAAATTTTACGAATGAGTGCCTCGAAACGCAGCCACGTATTTGCATTATGATTATTATAGTTGCAGTGCACGGAAAACAACAGAATAAGGAAAATGAAACGGGAAAGGGAACGGGAACGGAAAATATAAAGCCAAATATTTTTGTGGCTACACAAGGAAGTGGCCAAAAGCGCACTTTTCATAATCTCTTGCATTTTATGGTGGGGCGTCGGTAAACAGGCAGCCAAGCAGCCAAGCGAGCTCTCCGAGCCAGCCGAAAATTCAAATGAATAGCAAATTGCGGCACACGCTTCGCGCAATGCCACAAAGGCTTTTACCAAAAATTTCCCCCACATCCCCACTACGACGTCTCTCGACCGGGAAAATCAAATCCGCCTAACCCCATCCGGTCTTGTCTGCGGAAACAGCTGTTTCCTTTACACAGACACAACCCCTGACCCGATCCCCCTCCCCCTGGATACCCCAAAGATATGCTCTCAAAATTATTATTACATTTTATGCCAATTCAACGAAAATTCCATGTGCATTGGCTTCGGCCATGAGAGAGGAAACTAAAGTTTTCCTCAGCTTAATTAAAGCCCGAAAAAAATGTATATAGAAAACATAAATTAAAACTGCGGCACCGCAAGTATGCCACAAAAATGAAGTTTTAAAATCTTGATGACTCAACTTTGCAGTTGTTTGTTTGCTGGCTGAACAGGAAGTTAATATTTTTGCAATTTCGCCAGAGTTTAATTTAAAAGAAGACCCAAATCCGGATGTAGTTCGCAGCTAGTGATACCCTAAGATATTGTAGAGTAAAATATAATTTAATTTAAATTGAAATGTAAAATATATATTAAACCCTTTATCTAAAATTGAGTAATATATTTTCACTCTGAAAATTAGTTTACAGGTAAGTACGTTGTATCAAAAGGAAAATCTTTATATGTATTAATATGGGAAATAAAATTGATTTTATTATATGAATTTTATAAAAATTAACGAATATCTCTCTTAACATATATGTATTCTCTTTAATCAAAAATCTTTAAATATCTCTACAAACTTTTTAATGCCATAAATCCTTAAAAATCTATTACTAATCCCGCCAAAACACCTGCATCTATAATATTATCCTCCAAAAGAGTATAGAAGAACACAAAGTAGTAAAAATGAGAACACAGGCCAAGCCATGAAATGTTCGTTCAGGGGAAAATAAATGAGCTCTGGCCACGGAACTTAAAGTTGGAAACGACGATGCGTTGCGTTGCGAGGCGATGAGATGTGGCGGCAAGGACGAAGGCGTCTTTCCGCTAATTTTGTATGCAGCCCACACAAATCTTGTCATTATTAAACGCTGGCAGGCGGCTCCCCGGTCTGCAGTCTCCAATCTCCAGTCTGCGTCGAGGCTCCAGAACTCAACTGGACTTTGCGGCCGAACTGGACTGGTGTCTGCTTTTTGCTCGTTTGATTTGCTCCATTAATTTTGAGCGGAGTTTTGGCCCCGGGGAAAGTTCTGTGACAGCGGGCAACAGCCGGATCCTGTTGGGCCCGTTGATTTGTGTGGCGCTTTTCTGGGTGATTAAGTCATTCATCAGGCGGCGTTGGCGGCGGCGGCGACTAAGTAGAAAAAGCGACCATTTTCTTTAATGCGGTTTTCTAATGAAGCGTCCTGCCGAATAATTAGAGGTTGTGTTCTAGTCCAGGCCTCTAAGGCCCCCCCCCCCTAGGCTTATCTAGCTGCCAAATATTTCCACTCACTTTTTTCAATTAAAAAGTTTCGCCTTTGTCATGGTTACGCAATAAATATCCTGGCTTGGCGAGGCCATGCGGCGTATGCGTAATAAGCATTCAATGATTGGGCACACAGAGCCCAAACCTAAGCTCATTTAATTGGTATTAATAATGGTCCTGGACAAAGGACCAAGCTGTTGCCGCGCAACCAGACAGGGGAGGAGCAGGAGGGATTTCAGCGGAAATGAGCTGTGCACTGAGAATAAAAATTGAAAGTAAATTAAGGGAATTCTGATAGGAAATGAGTTGACATTGGAGGGGAAAAGTCGTGCATCAAATTGAAAATATTATTAATTATACAGTTTTGTTTTAACAAAAATAAATAGCATATTGTCTGGAAATACATTTTCTAAACACTGAACTTCTTTTCCTTTTGGTTTCCAGTTTCTCCTCTTTTTTCCCAGTGTTCCTTGGGTGTCTGTGGGCGTTGGGTGGCCAAGCATCTGTCAAGGTCATCGCTAAGTAGTTTAGTTCTGACATTGGCATGCTCAGCAGTGCAAATGCCTTGATAAACGTTGCAAGCGAAACGTTGGCTGTAATTTTATAGCTCACAGCATATTTATTTCGCAGAAAAGGGCGAAAGAGCTTCTTGGCAAGGGGCTTTCCCCCATTTATTCATGCCTTTCATTGTTATACTTGGTGGGGATGGGGATTTCAGCTTCTTTGTAAGCAAATTTTCTTATTTATTTGTAAAAACTTTAAAGGGGAAAGCCATAGCTTTTACAGAAATCTCGAGTGGTGCAAATTAAGTTTGCAATTTATGGCTTGAGGGGCATAAAGTTGATCGTGATTTTAAGACAATAAAAGGATATTTTTTTGTAATTATTCTCTAAGAATGGATGGTAAAATATATTAGGGTTTTATTGGGAATACTTTTTAGTTTCTATCTTTTCTATCCTCCAACATAATCCCCATCAAAACCACTTTTGGTCACCACCCAAAAACATGAATGAAAAGGGAAAGGAAGGAAGGAAGCCCCTCCAGGCATCCGGGCCAAGTGTAAGCTTACATTTCTGGACACTTTATGGTAAAGTATTATGACACGTAGCAAATAGTTGAGGGGGAAGTGAGTATTTCGCTATTTTACACCTCTCTCTGCGAGTGGAGGACATATTCATTTCCGAGCTGCTTGTTGATTCCTTTTTGCAGTACTTTTTTTTGTGACATTTCGTGGCACTTTGTTGTCTTGTTTGTCCCAGTTTGTTTCGCTTGTCAGTTGTCCTCCGTTGTTCTGTTCTCGTCCTGTTTTCATTATTAATACGGCGACTGCCTTTTGTTTGGCACCCCCGCCTTCAGCCAGCAGCCGCCCACCTTTCGACCGACTTTCACCCACTTTTCATTCTTTCCTACTTGGGAATTTGAGGAGCCAAGTTGCCTGGCTTCGTATTCGTGTTAGTGACAGAAATTATTCTTGTTGACACATAAAAATTGTTTAACCCTTTTTTTGTTGGTGCCATGAAAAATGATAGTAAATGATAAAATGTTTTGGTACGTGGAGGCACTGAGGAAAATGGGTAACTAGCAATATTTTTTGTTATTAAATTATAAAGAAATATTTTAGATAAAAGGTAAGACAGCATAAAATTCTGATAATAGATTAAGATATCACTTTCAATTTCATATCATAAATATTGTAGTTTGAAAAATCGAATTCTTAAATGTAAAAACATATCTAATTTTGTGTAAAAATATCGATCTTATCGAAACATATTCGAATAGTTGTGTAGATAATTTAATTAATTTTTATATTAAATAATATATATATATCGATATATCATCGATTTAGAAAATCGAATTATTGCACTTACAATAAAATATAATAATTATTTATATATCGAATTTCTCGTTAAATATCGATAAATCGAAGTATTTTCTTATCAAAGATAAAAAGTCTATTTCCGAACCATCTTATCTTAAAAATTTGACTCAATAACAAATATTTACATCTATATATTTACTATATTCCATAGATTTATTCACATATAATTAAAAATATTGAGTAAACACAGAAACGATTTAAATTTCTCTCAGTTTCTGTGTGTGTTAAGCATTTGGCCAAAACATTTCCCAGACATTGATGTATTTGGGTCAGATCCTGGCGCTACTGCCTGGCCTGAACTTCCCCCAAAAAAGGAAACCCAGAAAAATGCTTAGGATATACGGATGTATATGTGTATATGCTGGCCACGCCCGCTTTCCGGCTCATTAACATGGTGGAAATTTGCATAGTTAATTGCTTTTTAATTGTTGTGTTTGGAATTTTCAATTGCAGCCGAAATATTTATATATAAACACATTATTTTGCGAGGGTTCGGGTTCATTCCTTAAGCCTGGCACGTTTTATGGCTGAAATTTCTTCATTTTGTGCGTGGGCTGTGCCCCATTAGGCAAATGGAGTTTGCAGCTTGGCTAATGAAGCATAGTTTTGAGATTTGCCACGCCCCCATAGCACCCTCCCTTATCCCGCTCAGACAGACTTCAATTAGCCTGCCAGCAGCTATGGCTGAGTTTTTATTTTCGCTTGCTGTTTTGTTTTTAAGCATTTTTCCCCGTTTTTTTATTTTTATTTCGTGGGTTGCCTTTTGCGGTCATTAAAACTAATGGCAGCTCGGTGGTGCGCGCTGGCTTTAAAAATTCCCACACTTGCCCTCGGGCCGAATGAACCGGGACCAACCGGATATATCATTTGACCAGCAAGCCAAACAAATAAACTCTGACACACACACACACAGAGAGAGAGAGAGAGTCAGGTCAAAACCGAAGGGAAACAATAATAAAAAATCTAGCAAAAAAGGAGCCCAAAGTTTTGTTGGCTCGCATGCGGTCACAAAAGAGCAGTAAATTAAAATTTACTCGACATGAAATTGAAGCGGCACAGAGTCGTTGCCTGCCACCCTTTCCCATTTTCCCATTTCCCACCATTTTTGACTGGGAAAATTCATTCATTTTTGGTGCACTTGCCTGTACGTGAGATGGTGGCCATGGGGCATCGCTTGGTATCCTTTCAGTCTGATTGTAAATGCATTCCCCCAACTGAAATATCAAAGGGAAAAGCCATTAATAAATTTTAATATTTTTACCACAACAAATAAAAGTAAGTGGACCATTAATTTCTGATAAGATTATTGTATTATTACCTTGAAAATTCAGAAAATATCAATTTATCGATAGTTTATAGGATTATAGGATTTATATCCAATTTATGTACGGATAAGTGATATTCTGTTTGATATATTGGAACAAGGTAATCTGAGATAAGATCAGAGAGAGAGAGAGAGAGACTTAAACATAATTTTTAAATATTTTAAATATTAACAATAATAGAACTTTTGTTGCAGTATATTTCTATGTTTAAAACTTGCATATTTCCGATTTGATATTAGGCACATACGATTCTTTCCTCTATATCTAATCGCAGTTAATCATAGTTCATTTTCTTATTCGTTTTGATCCTTCCCTAGAATTCCCAAGGATCGTTGCCTGCAGTCCAGGGCAGACCGCTTGCTGACTGCACTTCATTTTCCTCCGTCTCCGGTTTGTTTTTCCGCCAGTTTGGCCTGCGGTGGCCTGTGCCCCAAAGGGTCTCGTATTTTACGTGGTCAAAGTTGTACGTTCCGGCGAACTACTGACATGCAAAGCAGATTTTGGCCAAAAAAATACGAGTCAGGGCCACTTTGCAGTGGACACGCGTGCAGAGATTAAATGGGTTACAAAAAATCGGCAAAGCCTGCGGCAGTGGTCAGACATACATAAAAAAAAACCCAACTATTTTAAAGAGCTCCAATCAATTATCAAGTTGAGTCAGTCCACTGGTCGCTGTTACCACAATTTCCCGTTAAGCGACAATTTCCGCAGCGATTATTCAATGTCAACTAAAAAGTTACAAAACCGTTCGAAAAACCAGCAAAAAGCAATTAAAAGCAGCTGCTGCCCGGCTGCCACGCCCTACTTGCATCCCTCCAAAGCTTCATGTTTATTTTATGTGGCAAAATATGTTTTCTTTTTCGGGGCGAAATATTTATGTAAGCTCTGCTGCAGTTTATTTGTCAAGCCGGACATGCAGATGTCGGAGGTCCTGCCGGAGGATTAGATGGATTTATCGCACTGTGACAAATATATATTGTGTAAATCATTTCGATGGCAGCATATTTTGGGAGCCTTGCTGGTACTGCAATGTGTAAAAGTTATTGCAAGCTAAAATGAATTAAATATGCCTTCTGTCTACAGAAAAAAAATAAGGGTGTGGGTTATTGGCTTCGGTATGCAGTTTTTATTCAATTTACATGAGAAAATATGAGCCTGGCAAAAAGTGAAATTTTGTTTTTACTAAGGCATTAAAATGATTATAGGATGAAGCTTGTTGTTTTGATATTGTACAGAATTGTAGTTCAATATGCTCAATGGCGGAATGTTCAAGTTTTTAGGAAAGAATTTTCCTATTTCAACTGTTATTTTTAATCGCCTTAAATATATGTATTTCCTGTAGGCACTTTTACAATTATGTTTTATATTTCTGCCTAAAAAACTAAATGTGTATTTCTGAAGTAATTGATCTTTAAGTAAATTTTATAAAAAAAACGGATTAAGTTTTATTTTAAATAATAGTAATCTCTCTTCTGTGAGTTTTAAATTTGAACTTAAAAAAGTACTCTGTCGAAGTTATTTAAATCAAATTAAATTTAACCCAATTATCAATATTAACCACTAAACCTGATTACACACCAAGTTTCTGGCTCTCCAGATTCCGTTCAAATTACTCTAAATAAAATGTAAATTATGCTGTATATATATTTTTTTTATATTTTAGCCAAATTGTAGTTGCAACTCAATAAAAATTGATTGACTGCATTCGGGCCGGGGGGCATGACTTAATTAGCTGCAGCTCATCCACAGCTCTCGATAATGATGATTTAGCTTAGTCCCTGACCCGCGCCAGGGCTCTTCCCCCGCACAGAAGCTGTGGCCAAACGGCAGCTGCAGGAGAATTTGCTGGCAAATGAAATTTCCTCCATTTTACAGGCAAACTGCAGCAGCTTGTTGGAGTTAATTGAATTGTTGTTTCGCTTGGGCCCTAGATATCGTCAGTACACATATACACCATATATTAGTTATTGATTTCCCACAGGTTACGATATGTGTTTAATGGCAATCAACTCGAAATGGGGCGAGAAACGGAAAATACAGGCACTGAAAATGCTGAGACCATGTTTCAATCAATTGGAAAACATGAAAACAAGGGGTTAAGGGTGTATATCAAGAGGGAAATTCGATATGATGTATTGAAAAACGTATTCCACTCAATATCATATCAAAAACATCACATTCAAGGCGAATAATGTTATTTAATCAAGTAAATACTAACAGAAAATCATTTTCATGCTCTTTTATCTATTGTTATATGTTTTCGTTCTATACAGTGTAACCGTACAAGGGGATTTCAGATCGCCTTGTTTAAAGATCTTTATAATTTTCCGGCTATTCCAATTCCAATTTTTAAGTTTTAACAGAGCCAAGCTATATATTACTGATTTCAAGGTAAAATAAACTCGATTGAGGTTATTCTCAGACATTGTTTCGACTTTATTCGCCATATTCATTACATTTCTTAAGTTTTTTAAGGGTTTTTCGATATAACAACATTTGAACTTCCCAACATCTCTGCGTTGGCGGTTACTTTATAATAGTTAAATGAATATGATCTAGCAATGCTTGTCTTGACAAAATAGAAGATTAAATAAGAAAAACCCAACTAGGGTTATGCTTGCTGGACATAAATCTGGCTCAACGGAATATGTAATACCGAACATGCTGAAGGTGGTATGGTCTGGGATGCATAACTTAACTATTGGATATCTCCTCCTGCTCCTCGGCAGAACCAGCTGCTAACGCATCGTCCTGGGGCTGCGCAGCGTCCTCATCGCCGTAATCATCGTACTCATAATGGGGTTCCTCTACGGCACCCACATATTCATCGTCATCGCTAGAGCTGTCGTAGAGCTCATCTTCGCCATCCAAATCAATGAGCAGGCGCCGCAAATGACGCAGTTCGTCGTGGGCGCGCGACACCTTGCGCTCCAAAGCCTTCATTTGGGCCTGAGAACATGGGGAGCGTTATTATTATTATTGTTTATTAACATATATAGTTTTTCCAAGGAAAAACCCTATAGCAAACCTGAGGAATCAGTGGACATCCTAAAGCATGCAAAATGTACATCAGCGGATCTGATGGCGGCGGATCCATTGCGGTCAGTTGCTTCAATATATCCAGCAGCTTGGGCAAAATGCCCGTCTCAGTCAGATAGTCAATGTACTCAACTTCTTTCTCAGTCATTTTTGGTTGTCTTTACCGGAAGCTTAAGAAAAATGGAAAATGTATAAAATTTTAAGTCCAAATTTTTTTCCCGGGAATAACTGTAAACACAGGGATGCTTTGGAAGCAGCCTCTGGCGGACTTTTTTTGTACTGGCGAAAATGCGCTGTTAAATTTTCCGACATACTAAAATAGTATGTAAATGGTATTTCCTGAAACAAAATCCCAATTTTATATACTGAAATTCAATTTCAGGACAGGTGGCATCTCCCATCGTTGAACAAAACTCATTTTCTACCCGGCATAGACTTGTAATTGCAAATTCGACGTACATTTCAACATTTAAGCATGTGAAATAATATTAATTCTTAGCAATTAATTGCAGCAAAACGGCTGAAGATATGTGCTGTAAGATAATTTAGAGCTATAAGCTAAAACTAGCCTAGAATAAGATAAACTGGCAACACTGACACCAGTGTTGCCAGGTTATGACCTCTCGTATAAGCTAGATTTTGTCCAAAAATAAGCTAAATCAGGCTAAATATTTTAAAAATTAATGCTAAAAAACATGCTATAACAGAGAGTTATTATTATTATTAATTTTTAAATTAATATAAAAAAAATTGTGCCAGATTTTCTTTGAAAACAACGAAAACAACAAACATACAACCAACCTTCATTAAAAATCCGTTAACCAAGACAGGAGGCATTATTTGTCAAAAACGGCTGTGTCTGTTTACTGAGTTTAGTCTTAAATTGATGCTTTTTCCCAATTTAATAATGTTAAATAATTTATGTTGAATATAGCTTAAATATGAAAATATTTTAATAAAATTAAATCATTTTATTAAAATCCGAAACATATGTAATATGTTATTTTCTTGAATTTTTTTTATGAAACAAATAAATAATAAAATAAATAGTGACATACTAAATTTATTTTGCTACATTAATCTAGATGAATAGTAAAATAAGCTATTTTTAAAGTTATAACCTAGTAGCAAGATTCATAAGCTTTTTCATTTTTAAAAATGCTAGAACTAGCCTAGAATAAGGTAAGCTGTCAACACTGACACTGAACAAAACAAATATAGTCAAAATTCAAAGGGATAATTATATTTAGCACCGACTTTCTACGAAAATGGAGAAACTAAGCAAAGCCAAGAAGGTGGCTCGCGAGGAGAAGCAGCGCGACCAGAAGCTGGAGGAGCTGGTTAGTTTCGATCCAAGTGTTAATCCAGAAAAAGGAACCAACCCGAAAAAACCGGCGTTGCAATGGAAACGGATATAAATAGATTGGGTTCTTATGGTTATGGTTTTCCCCATCCCCCCTCCAGGTGCTGAAGTCCCTCGAGGAGTGCCCCTCCACCGAGGACAAGGTGAAGTTTCTGCTACAGCGCCATGTGGACAGCGAGAAGAACGTGAGCCGGCTGACATCGGATCTCCGCGTGCTGCAACGCCAGATGGAGAGCCAGCAGCGGGAGAAGGAGCAGATGCAGCGTGACCTCAACAAGAGCGTCCTCATGCGTGACAAGCTGCAGGAGGTGTGCCGAGAACAGCAGCGCATCATCAAGTCGGTGAAGAACGAGAGCCTACTCCAGATCAAGGTCGAGGAGGAGCGCCGCAAGGAGAGCCAAACCAAGTTCCAGTCCTCGCTGAACGAGGTCCAGAAGTCACTGGCCAAGAACAACGAGGAGAACATGAAGTTGCGCGATTACAACATCGAGATGACCAAAAAGTAAGAGGCAACCTCATGGCGCTTGCCGCCGCCACCGCCGCACGCCCCATTGCTGCTCCGTCTAAATATAGACACTGCATATATAGACACACACACTCTCTGCTTTGCGATCTGCGGTAACCATCTGGCCTCCTCCCGTTTTAGGTTAAAGCTGCTGGCCGAACAGTACCAGACGCGAGAGCAGCATCTGGAGAAGCTCAACGAACAGGTGCAGCTCGAGTCGCAGCTGCACCAGGCCAAGCTTAGCAAGGCCCAGGTGGAGGCGGCCATGGAGAAGGAGATACTGAAAAAGTGAGTAGACAAAAAAACAAGAAAGAGACTCAGCATCTCACAAATCTCTCTTTAAGGGAGAACCAAATTGGCTTGGAAAAACTGCTGCAGGCGCAGCGAGCTATCAAAGATCTCACCGACCGGGAACACCAGCTCAAGGAGCAGCTAAACATATACACGGCCAAGTACGATGACTTCCAGCAGTCTCTGCAGAAATCCAACGAGGTCTTCGGCAGCTACAAGCAGGAGCTGGAGAAGATGTCCAAGCACACAAAGAAGATCGAAAAGGAGGCACTTGGCTGGCGTCAGAAGTACGAGAAGGCCAATGCCATGGTCATCGATCTGGCCACTGAGAAGCAGTTGCAAACCCAGCACGCCGATCGTCTACAAAAACAGATCCAGCAGCTGCAGAAGCTACTGCGTGCCCTCCAACAGGAGCGCACTGCCCTGCACAAGGTACTCAGGGATAATGAGATGGAAATCCCAGCTCTGCCACAGTTGCCGCCCGAACCAGAGCCAGTGGTCGTGAAGCCAGCAACTGCGGATACAGCCAAGATGGAAATGATGACACGGAACTGTGCGGAACTCAAGCAGACGCTGGCCAACCTCCAGAGCCAAATGAAACTGCTCACAACCACCGAATCGAAAGCAGCCACCGAAGAGAGGAACAGGGCCGTCGCCGCCGAGGAGCAAAGGCAGGCAAACAATGCCAAGAAGAACAGGCTGAAAAAGGAGAAGAAATCCAAGGCTAAGGCAGCGGCAGCAGCAGCTGCCGCCTCCTCTTCTACACCGAATGAGGAACTAAATGGGGATCAGAACCCAGAAGTCTCGGAGTCGAATGTAGAACTAGAAGCGGCTGGTGATGGACCCAGTGTCAAGAAGACTCAGGAGCAGACCATTCAGACTACTCCACAAGCGATCGGCGATGCCACTGAAGCCACCTTTGATATACACGAAGTGCCTGCCCTTATCGATGCCAATGCAGACTAAATTCTGTCGACTGTTCAATTTTACTCCCATTATGATTAGAGAAGGGTTCAATGCATTTTCCCTTCAATGCATTTCGTGTCATTCATGTCTCAACACAAAATGATCAACAATTATAATCAACATGAACATAATTTTGTACTAGTTATTTATTGTATTTTGTAAATTGTATTTATTTTATGGAATGTCAACGGTGATCGCGTGTTGCTGTTTAAAGAAATTGAGTAAATCGTGTGTCCTGCAACCAAACAATGTTATTTGTTTCTTTAAAGGGGATTAAATTGTTTATTTTATTTACTTTTCTTACCTTAAATACTTTCTTAAACATTTCCACTTACAGCTCAATTAGTTTCAAGTTCCTAAGATATTTTCAAGTGTAAAAGTGACCGACATTCCGTAGCCGTGTTTCTATGCCCAGCGGCATCGGTATGGGTTCTCGAGAAATCGCACAAGCTCGATGGCCGTGAGTTGCTTTCGTCACGGCGGGTGATGCCGCCGCCGCAGTGTCTGGCGTTGCATGCAACACATTGCAATGGAAACGGGCCGAGTGAGTGGGTGGTGGTGGTGGTTTTCATACTGAGTGGTAGTGGTTCGTTGTCAGGGTCGTTATAATTGCGCCTTAATTATTTTCAACACGCAGCTGTCATTTTTGCCGGGCCCCAGATTTCCGCTATAAAATATTCAAGACGCATGCAACGTGGCGTATGCGTAACGCCAACAGTTGGCAGCGGTCACTCGGTGTAAGTCCCTGTGTGTGCGCGTGTTTGAGTGCTTGAGGGTGTTGAAATAAAGCCATTTAAGCCACTAAGATAATTACAGAAATTAATTTAAATTGCATAAAGAGCTGCATATGAAAAAAGGGGGCCAGTAATGAGAGTCGCCAAGGTCCCAACGGATGGCTACCTCCTCTTTTCCAGGACTTTGTAATTACGCCTCGTTGAGAGCTCTCGGAAGCAAGCCAAAGTAATTTCAAATTTAATTAAAAATATTCAAGTTGGGTAACGAATTAAGAATAATATTTATATGAAACTTTTGCCCTGAAATCCCAACGCCTGATGGCCCATTAAGCGGTATTAAAAGTGTCTTCGCCAGAACCCCCCCAAAAGTGTCGAGGCAACAATAGCAACAACAACGACACTTGTGCATATTTCACACCCCCTTACACACACTAGCACATAAGAATGTGTGCACATTTCGCAGGCAATGAGCTTTTGAACATTTAATGAGTTAATACGCTAAATTTGAATGCCGCGCAAGCGTGCGCCAAGTGCTCCTAACACTTGTCCTCCTCAGCGGGCCAAGTTGGCCATTTGCAAACTTGAAAAATGAAAATGAGAAAGCCAGGAAGTTAAATTTCACGGAAAAAAAATACAAGAAAATTTATAGAAAAATATTGGTGTAATATTTGTCATCTCTATGATGAAATATATCAGTTTTTAGGCAGAATTTTGTATAAATATTTTTGTTAAGTATGGTTTTATTTACATAAGTCAAGAAATAATAAAAACTTTTCAGTTTCCTGCTAAGAAACCTCATTAGAACTCATAATGCTGACGATGTTTTCTAGCAGATTTCTAATCTAAATTACAAAATTTAATTTTCAATTATAAAATTATTTTTTCATTAAAAAATATTTGTAAAATTTTTCAAAATATTAAACAAAATATATATAAATGAAAACCCAATAGAAGTAAACATTTTTTAAAGTTAGAAATAATAATAATAAATAATAAACAATATTTAACGTAGCATATTCTCCCTAGTAATTTCCCCATTATTTTCTCCAGTGCATTCACACACCATGCCCATGCAAAACACTAAGCACTTGTCATTTGGGGCTGTAAAACCTTCCACGTCCGTTCGTTGGTGAAAAACACTGCAAATGTCCAACACACGAGCATATGCGAAACAGCAGCAACGAAGGCGTCAGTTTCCGGGAGGATTGGGATCGGGTGGCAGGTGGTAGCGGGGTGGCGTGGGCATCGTGTTCATCCCAAACTCATGGGTGTCATTGCTCACAGGACCTGGCTCTCGCACAGCCTGCAGGATAACAGTGGCGTTACAGCAAAGTCATTTGGGAATCAGAAATGTTAAGGCTGCCAGACTGCTTGACTCTGTGTGTTAAAGGACAACGACAACGAGGACCACGATGGGCGATGGGAGAGAGCGCAATGTGTGGCAATATTTTTGACAGCCAATTGTGCGGGTTGAGCAAGATGAATGGGCGATAACGGCACAGTGGGATTCTGGGAATTAAGGAAAATATGATCTATTTAAGAAAATTGTGTTTTTTAATAAGGAAAAAATTTAATTTGAAAAGCGGGAGTTACTAGTAAATGAAATTAGGTTACAAATATTTAGGATTTTTGTATAATGAAAAAATATATCGTGGGGAAAAGTCCCATGTGAAGGAACAACAACTTTCGAGTCAAAAGTCGATAAAGCATCAATCGATTGATGTTTTTGGCCTCCTTATTTTGGCAATATTTTATTTAAGTCATGATTTAATCCGAAGTAAATTGAAATCTAAATTTATTATTTTTTTTTTAATATTTTGTGGTACTTCTCACTCTGTATTTTTAATATCTCATAAATAACGCCAGTTTCAGGACTTTTTCTATAAACAAAGGCTTCCAAATATCACTCATACGACATGTACTCCCTTACACAAATTTTGTTTTACTTTCCCAAAGAGTTTTTCCACTGTAACCACCGAGGAGCGTGCCCACCCGCATACCCTAGCGTGTGTGCGCACCCACTCGTGGCTCCAGCTGCTGCTGCCGTCGTCCTCCGCTGGTTCTCTCGCTTTCCGTACGCTCTCCGGCGACATTCTCTCCGTCCGGATGCGTGAGGTGAGAGCATTTGACGGCAGCGGCGGCAGCAACGGAGCCTGCGAAGAATTCTTTGG
This sequence comes from Drosophila truncata, assembly GCA_008042515.1. Classification (NCBI taxonomy): domain Eukaryota; kingdom Metazoa; phylum Arthropoda; class Insecta; order Diptera; family Drosophilidae; genus Drosophila; species Drosophila truncata. The sequence goes on along the minus strand of VNJQ01002851.1, from coordinate 5,534 downwards.
CCAAAGCTGTGCTTAGTCGAATTTCGGTAACAGAAGCCATAGCGATAGCGGGATATTTTCCGACAAAGCCGAAGCAGAAGCCAGCCGAAAGGAAGGAAACCCGAAGCCGTGCTGCTGCTGCTGCTGCTGGCAAACATTTTCCACTTCCATTTTCGCAGTCCTGTAATCAGTTGTGTATAGGACACTGGCGTGCGCGCGTCGAACGGTTTCTGGCATTATTGTATTGTGTGTGAGTGTGTGAAAAGTTTTTGGGGGAAAACGCTGCGCGGTTTTGGCTGCTCCCCGAGTTTTTTTTAAAAAGCCTAATTCTTAATGGTAGCGATTGTTGCTGTCTGCCATACAAAAAATTAAAAAAAAAAAAAAATTGCCGAATAAAAATTGTCACAAAAGTTGTTGGGCCAAAAAAAAAAAGGAAGACAAATTTTGTTAGCCGAAAAGGCAGCCAAACAAGTTGGAGGAAATTTTCCAGCTACAGCTGCTGCCTCAGCCAGCGTCGCTGTCGCAGCGCTGCCGCTGTGTCCGAGATAAAGGATATGCCCGGATCTAAAAGATACAGTTTTTCTTCGCTTTTTCGCAGGCTGCTTGGCATTTTCCACAGCGGCAACAACAATCGCTAACCAAAACGAAGAATTTCCCCCTGCCAGCCGAAAATATAAGAAAATGAAACATAAAGCCAGTGAGTGAGAGAGAGAGAGAAGGAGAGCGAGCGCCAAGAATGCAAAAATAAATGAAATGAAGGCCCTGAGAAATCATTAACAAATTAAAACGAAACGAAACACGCAAGGAGAAGGGCCAAAAGGCAGGCAGCAAATAATAATATCGCCAAGAGGACGAAAAGTAGCCCTGAGTCAAGTGTTTCACGAGGAGCTGTGTTTGCGCTGGCATGCTTTGAGGTTAATACCACCCGTCACCCAGTCCTGTTCCCTTTGCTCCGCTCCTGATCCCGCTCCTCCTGCTGCCGCTCCTGGCGCTCCTGCCGCTCATCTCTGCCACTTCCGCTGCCGCTGCCGTCACCATCAAAAGGCATCGAAGGTAAATATATATGTCTGCCTCTGTGTGTGTGTATATATGTACATTGTACATATACAGCACACAAACTAACCTACAAAGTAAACAAAAACGTAACGTTACAAATGCAAATTTTTCGCATTCAGACACACAAACACACATCCTTGAGAACTATAAACAACAACTCATTTAACTGACGCCATGCCCCATAAAAAAAAACCAAAAGAAAACAAAAGGAAAAAACAACAAAGCTCAAGACTAGAACATAGAAAGGTGGAAAGCCAAACGCACGCTTCTAAAGCAATTTGTATAAAATTTTAATCGCATGCGATTTATTTGACTAGGCGCCAAAGCCGCGCACACACACATCAACGCATTTTTGCACGCACACACGAGCTGACGCCAACGCACACACACACACACACACTTACACACGTTCACCTGGAAAATGGCAAAAAGAAAGCCGCAGAAGTCTCGACAATCTGTTTATTATTCGCGAAATTATTATGGAAATTATGCACGCATCCCCATTTGAAAATTTGTGTTTACGTCTAGGTGCCAGAATATAACTAAAATTGATTGAATTAAAAGTTATTTTTTATATCAAGAGGGAGAAATATGATTTTTTACACTTCAAATAAATATAAATCATATGGAAATTAAAAAAAGCCTGGAAAGCCAAAAATAAGCATAAAAAGTTATTGTTTCCTTTACTCGAATAAATCTTTCAGTAGAATTTAATATAGAATTTAGTTTATATAAGAGAAATGCAATTACCTTAAAAAATCATGATTTATTAACCACAGAAAAAATAATGTTTTGTACACTCAAACAACATTTTAGGTTTCAAAATATGAAAAAAAAATTCGGCTTAAAAGACTGCAAATAACATAAAGATTAAAAATCCTAACAAGTCTGCAAAGAACAATGAAAAACAATTAGAAAACGCTTTAAAAAAATTCCAAATAAATGCCAAAAACCAAGTCTTGATGTTCATAAAAGTTTTTTAAATTGTTGTACACCTCAAATAGCATGACTTTTATTCAATTACTCTCAAAAAACTCACTTTTTATATATTTAAAATAATAAATTCCGGTTTAACGTTAAAAATCCAATTATTAAGCTCAAATTTCCATGCGATTTAATACCTGTGAAGCATTTAACACAAAAAACAAACAAAGTAAAGTGTTGTGTGTGCAACAATTGATAAGCAACAACAGGAATATCGTGCAGTCTGGCCATAAACCATAAACCAAATGCCAATTCCATTTAGATGCACAAGCCGATTATAAAAGTCAACTTATGCTTGAATAGTTGTTGGAGACTCATCGATTTAAGCTATAAATCGGTTGGGAGTGGAAAAAAAATGGGAGATGCCGTTAACATTTACGAGAGTCCTTCAGAAAGGTAAAGATCTAAAGATAGGAAAGCAGATAGAGATTTAAATATATATATTTGAATATATTATATATATATATTTAACTAAGAAGATAAACATGGTTTAAACATTTTAATTTATGAAAATATATTGAATAAACCATTTAGTTTAGATAGAACTCCATTAAAGCATATGCAACTCAATCAATAGTAATTATTATTTTATATTTTCAAATGGAAAGCTTCCCATTTTATTATTAGATTTTAAAGGCCTTAAATTTTGACTATGAAAATGCAGAAATATTTATATTTCAAATATTCCTCATAATTATTAATAATAACTCCCAGAAATACCTTCAATTGCAAGCATTTAACTCATCTTAAAATAACACAAAATTGCACCTTTCCACTGCAGAACAACATTTTTTTGACCAAAGTAAATTCTTCATATTTTCTATTTATATAATCCTCGACGCTATTTGCCCAACTATTTTAAGTGCTGGCTGCCAACAAGGTCCTGAGCCTGCTGCACAATGAAATGAACTTGACTGAGGGGGATGCTGGATGGAAAGCACTTAGCGCGCAACTAAGCGACAATTGCTGTTTTGTGCCTGTTGTTTTGTGTGGCGTTTAAAAATAGCATCAAGGTGCGCTCTAGTTTCATTCACACATAAACACACACCTCCCCCACACACACACACACACACACCTCACTTAGAGCCCCAAAGAGCCTACACAAAAGTGGCTGCTGTTGTTTTTTGCAAGTGGGCGAATGACTAAAAGGGAAGGCGAACGCCGCCGCGTTGTATGCAACACGAAACTGCAAATAGAAATTTTATAAATAAAATCCGCAGAATCCAAACGCTTATATATGTACGTGTGAGAGTTAAGTGTGACAATTATTTATATTAAAAGGAAATGGCACGTAAAATGTATGGCTTTTGTTCAGTTAATAAAAGACTTTGCCAAGGCTTTATGATAAAGGGATTAAGCTAAATAACAAATATATTATAAATATTTAATTAACAAAAATATTTAGGTTGGAAAAAAGTTAAAGATATATTATTAAAATATAATATTAAAATCAAAAATATATTCATAAACTTATTATGCATTTTAGGTTACTATAAACCTTCATCATAAGACCTTGATCAACAAAATTATATTCTTTGAACAGTACATAAGAGGCGAGTGTTGGACCTCTCGGGAGAATGACTTTATCTATCCCTGTTTTTTAGAAACCTTTCCCTTTTTATATTCCCTAAAATCGAGACTTTATCTATCTCTTTTTTAGAAACCTAAAATCTATCTCCCCGCCATTATTTAACAGAATAAGGTCAAAGCACCTCACCTCAACCTTGGTCGCACTGAAATGAAAATACTTTAACGCAAAGTTCATGACACGCGAACTAATACGAAATGCCAACCGCAGCTGTGCTGAGGTGCAAAATGATTCAACGGTTTTTCGGCTATAAAAATTGCCTAATCACTTAAGGTGTTAGGTGCGTGGTGGGCTATCAAATGACACCGGTAATTACAGGCCCCATCGAATGGATATTGTCTTGCCCTAAGTGAGTAATGAGCAGCGGGCGTGACTATCGCTGAACGCTCTGTCCGCCGTTGAATAATTAAGGCTGGTCAAACGGGCGCTGACTCTCACATCTAAATACCTTTCAGGACAGGTGACCAAACGATTGAAATAAAGAAAATGATGATGTATACATTAAGTCTCTCACTGTGCACCCAAAATGGTAAGCCATTTAAATGGATTTAAAGATGTATCTATAAACATTTTTCCCTATGTCCTGGCAGTCACCACAATCCCAGCATGAACATCAATTTGCCAGCATTTGGCGACCATTAATGGTCAACATATCGTAGAGAAGAAAAACAACAAAAACAACAACAAGGCTATTCCTTTTCCCATGGTTAAAGCCATAAAACATGCGACTACATACATATACATATGCAACAGCTAGGAGAAAAAAAAACGAAACGTTTAACTTTGAAACAACAACAAAACTTGAAATTTATATAGCCAACCGCCGCCAGATGTGTCTATAAAACTTGCACACATTCATCCCATTTATACATACATCGAGTATATGTTGCGGAGGATTTTTTCTTTTATATATTTTTATCGTCAGCTGATAAGAGCAAAGTTTGTCCGAAAGTTGGCGCCTCCAGCCGTAACACGCATACGCCATGTGTTACAAATATCCAAAAGAAAAGAGGCAGAGAGAGAGAGGAGAGAGAAAGAAAATGAAATGGAATGAAAGTACCTACCATTTCAGAAAAGTTAAATATCTTGGCTGTCAAGGACGAGGATTTTGGTAACATTTTTTAATTGCCCCACTGAGTGAGATGAGGAGAAATCCACAGTTACAAGCAAACGTATGTTGGCAACATGCAATTAACAAGCCGAGTCCAGCTCAGAGATGGGGAACAGAAAAAAACAGAAGATTTAGTTCTGTTACTCGACCTAAGAATACCTGGTAATTGGTAGTCTTAGCTGATTTTAAAATATATTCTCTGGTATTACCTTTTAAAAATAATTAAGTTGATAAAGAAAAGCTTAAAAATGAAGAATTGTTTTTAATATATTTCTAAATATTCAATTGTAGAAAATTGCATTAATACTGAATAATAAAATCACACATTTGGAGTCTAAATCTAATTGTATTTTATATCCTTCGTCAAGGGCTTATGTTCCTTCTGGAATAAAAAGGTCCTCTCGATCTATTTCTTATAATTTAGATACAAAATTTGGATAGTATCATATACCCCAGATCTTAGCAAGTACCAAACTTTAAAGACCAAGTTGAAATTGTGGCAATCTATGTTCAGCCACCCACGCTGAGCACTTACAAGCATTAATTACTGTGTCGGGCCTGCCAAGTCAGCAGCGGCAACGAGCTCCGAAAGTTGAAGGACCAACAGTGGCAGCAGCACCAGCGGCAGGAGGCGATTTCCCAAAAAAATATTGCATACTTTTCGGAATGGAATTTTTTTCCCCCAATTTGGTCCTTTAGCCCGAGCCGTTCCTCTCCCTCTCCCTCTCGCTCCCTGACAAGTTGTATGAGTTGCGAGAGTTGAATGTTTCTTTTTATTGCCATTGCCATTGCCTTTGTTGTTGGTATTGTTTCCTT
>VNJQ01002850.1:0-36604 GCA_008042515.1 Drosophila truncata | reverse complement strand
GAGAGCCATCACACCAACAATAGAGGCCTTCCCCTTAAGACACTGGACTAATGCGTATATGATTTATGGCCTTTTGCTCTAGTATTTCAGGCGTTTCATTCTTTAAATATGGAAACTGTTTAAGTATAGTAATTAAGCAATTTTTCCAATCTATGTCGGAAGGCACACTTTGTTGCTCACTCATTTTGCGTATTTTGGGCTTTCCACATTGCGGAAGGGAAACCATATAGCTTAAAGCTATCGACAAAGATGCAACATAAGAATTAGAAATATTAACAAATAACAAATAACAAATATATATAAATGTATTATATATATGTATTATGTATATAACAAATATTTAATAGATCTGCGGGAACACAAAGCCTCGTCAAGGCCTATTTAAAGCAGCCTTAAGCCATAGGATGACACTTAGCGTCCGACTGCATTTGGTCGAGGTTTATTCTCCCGTAGTCTGTCGCTTCCAGTTGATAATTGTGCCTGGTTCGCTCTTTTGTAGTTAGTTTCCGGCACCTCGGGCTGCGCTGCCAGAAAGGAGAGGAAAATACAGATATAGAAAAAGGTGAAAATTACGCCTCGTGATTCTAATACTCAAAGAGAGCCATCACACCAACAATAGAGGCCTTCCCCTTAAGACACTGGACTAATGCGTATATGATCTATGGCCTTCCGCTCTAGTATTTCAGGCGTTTCATTCTTCAAATATGGAAACTGTTTAAGTATAGTAATTAAGCAATTTTTCCAGTCTATGTCGGAAGGCACACTTTGTTGGTCACTCATTTTGCGTAGTTTGGGCTTTCCACATTGGGGAAGGGAAACCATATAGCTTAAAACTATCGACAAAGATGCAACATAAGAATTAGAAATATTAACAAATAACAAATAACAAATAATATATATAAATGTATTATGTATATAACAAATATTTAATAGATCTGCGGGAACACAAAGCCTCGTCAAGGCCTATATAAAGCAGCCTTAAACCATAGGAAGACACTTAGCGTCCGACTGCATTTGGTCGAGGTTATTCTCCCGTAGTCAGTAGCATCCAGTTGATAATCGTGCCTGGTCGCTCTTTTGTAGTTAGTTTCCGGCACCTCGGGCTGCGCTGCCAGAAAGGAGAGGAAATACAGATATAGAAAAAGGTGAAAATTACTCCTCGTGATTCTAATACTCAAAGAGAGCCATTACACCAACAATAGAGGCCTTCCCCTTAAGACACTGGAATAATGCGTATATGATTTATGGCCTTCCGCTCTAGTATTTCAGGCGTTTCATTCTTCAAATATGGAAGACGCTTGGCGTCCGACTGCATTTGGTCGAGGTTATTCTCCCGTAGTCAGTCGCAGAAGTAACTTCAAGTTGATTATTTTGTCCTGAAAACAGAAGGTTGAGAGATCGCGCGTTTGATAATGATAAAAATGAAAATTAAATTGTTAAAAATAAAAAGAATGCCAAATAGGAAGAAAAATAAATAGAAAGAAGGGGAAAATACAGATATAGAAAAAGGTGAAAATGACGCCTCGTGATTCTGACACTCAAAGGGAGCCATTACAGCAACAATAGAGGCGTAAAACTTAAGGCCTTCCTCCTTAAGGTACTCTGGATATGATTTATGGCTTCACGCAAGGCAACAAGCCACTTTTTACATACAGCCTTAAAATTATTATTTGTGGCAAAGCAAGCCCCAGAGGAATTGGCGGTTGGGCAAATACTAAAGTAGTGCAACGCTACTTTTTGCATTGCGTTAATTTCCTCCAAAACAATTGGTTAAATAAAAGCGTTGCAATACCTCTTTGAGTGATTAATTAATTGTTCTATTTCGGATTTTACGTTATCACGGAGGCAATTCAAATTGTACAACTTATTAAAAATGTAATGATTTACGTTACTATTGGAGTGGTAAGTTTCTACCAAAACGGACGGGCAATGTTTGCAGTCCCAAAGACAAGGAATCTTTGTGCTGAGGGAAGAAATTGATATATTTATCGTATTGTGATCGTAAATAATGGCCAACAAAAGGTGATCAATTGCAACATAAAAATTAGAAATATTAACAAATAACTACAACAAAATACTATATATATTTGTATTATATATATGTATTATGTATATAACAAATATCTAGTATATCCGTTTAGGGGACAGGAACATCTTTTATCCATATATCGTTATCAATTTAATTTTTTCCGTTTCCGTTAAACTTTAAAAGTTTGGCTTTTTGAAAAATGTATTAAAGAAAAGTTGTAAGAAAGCAAAAAAAACACGTTTCACGCAATTTCCGAGGAGTCACTGGATTTGTCGTCCCAAGCACTGCCAGGCGAACTGGTGCAGCAGCCGCTAGAGGGTCAGTTGGAGCCACTGAACTTGACGTCCACCACACTGGATCTGTCACCGCCACAGAGGGTGCACGAGTTTCTTAACTGCTTGTGCCTGTTTGTTGCCATCGAGGCTCTTGCTCAGAAATGGCTTGGCTTTGCGCTATGGCGATTTATTCCAAATCCATGTAGGGATGATTAATGGGAAAACATCGATGTTTTTCCATCTCTACGTATTAGTCCGTGTTAAAAAATTGATAAGCAAGCACGTGTTTGCAGTGATTAAAAAAATGAACTATGTACATAGATAACAAAATTAGGTAAGCTCCGCATAATACATAAATGCTTACGCACTAGAGCGTGAGAAGGTCCTCGAGAAAGCTAGAAATATTATAGCTTTCTTGGAGGAACCTTCACGGCGTTCGGCCATTGACAATGGCTTAGCCGGACCAATTCCGGAACGCTTACTACATCGTCTTCGATGAAGTGTTTGTTCTTGGGTTAAATCGAAAATCTATAAAATGTGCTACATTTGCCATCGCTTCTCATAATGGTAAATATTTTCAAGTAGTGCTGTTGGATTTTAATAATCGAGAGACAATGGAAGGAGTCAAAGAAGTGTTTCAACTTATTCTTTACTCATTACAGAAATGGAACATGTTCAAATATTTATCTGTTATTGCCGATATTAATCCTATTAATGGAGGGATTTTTTTAACCTTCGAAAATACCGTATGGGATGTTAAGCACTTGCTTAAAGTTAAATATTTAAATAATAGGGCTCTTGAGAATATATACGAAGAAGTATATGATAAAGAGTCCTACGAAAAAGTATTTGAAAGAGCTGAATTAAAAAACTATAAAATACTACGAGTCAAAATGGTTTTCGAATTAGCAAAGTTAAAATAAAATGTTACAAATTTCTTTGTACTACTGCCTAAAGTCAAAAATTTTAGATTCAACTTTGCAAATACTAACCGTCTGGAATCATCAGGAATTAGATGGCAAAAAACCATCGAACATGGGATGAACTAAAATTTCAGAAATCCCATAAAACCTTTTACCAAAGACTCTTAGCAGTATTGGCTGCTTTTGAGTTTTTTGCTGATGAATAAGATGAAAAAAGAACAGAATCTTTGTATTAAAAACAGATATCTGATTCTTTGGATAAAAAAGAACAGAATTTTTGTATGAAAAAAGATATCTGATTCTTTGAGGTTTGAAGGTACTGTTTTGTAACATACTAAAAATGTTACCTTAACAGTCTAGTATTTTAATACCAACTGTTAAAGTTAGGTGTTGCAACCGTTTACATTTTGCTAAATTATGGAGCTTACTTTCAAATCAGCAACTCTTGAACAAAGTTACGTAAATCAGTGAAATTTTAAAGAAAGTTTAACTTTCGATAGAGTTAAAAAAAAAAGTTTAAAAATGTTTATGAAGTGTATATATCGATGTTGATCCTGGGGGATCAGTGATCAGTGATCATGTTGTTCTGGTGAACGCAACCAGTGATGCCAGTCTTCGATCATGATCCCAAAACTATCATGAAACAAACTATCGAATAATTATCGATTGCGTCTATGTTATCGCCAACAGCTGTTACAGTTTCGCGCCAGAAATAGTTTTTGTTACAATTCAACCACAAACTACTTAAAATTGGTGTATTTTTACAATGACTACTCTTATAGAACAGTTAATAACGAAAATGGGCCTGCGGGACGAGCCCAAAATATTGGAGTAAGGCTTAAATTTTAAAGTTAAATAAACAACAAATAACAACAAAATCCTTTCCAGGAAAACTACCGAATTGGTGCGGCTGCTGGAGCTGCGCTCCACAAATGTTCCCCTGCAGATCAACGAGTACGGCAAGATAGTCCTGTGTGCCGATTTGGCGTCCTGTCTACTGAGCATTGGCTTCGACAAGGAGCAGGCGCTTAAGCTGTCCGGACTACGCAAGAGCCACTACCTCAACAACAAGCGCATGTTCGAGAAGCTGCTGGATTTGAACAAGCTGGCCAGCGTGAATGATATCTGCGTGCAGTTGAGCCTCAACGAGGTGACCCGAAAAGCTGAGGAGCTGATGACACTGTTCAAAGCGTTGGCGGCCTCAGAAGGCACCGGCACCGACACCGAACATCCGCAGTATGCCGCGATGGCCGTGTTTCAAGCCTGTCGCCTGCTCAAGAAGAAGGTGGCCAAGACGAAGTTCATGCCCTTCAGTAATCTGCGACCCAGCCAATGGCAGCAGTTGGAGCATCAATGGGACAGCATGATAGCCAAGCATTACAAGGAGAGCAAAGTGGTGTCCGCTACCGATATGGAAGAGAAGCTAAAACAGAGCCAGCAGGAGAACATCAAAGGAAAGGATACCATGAAGGCACAGAAACCACAAGCAGAGGATTACGAGAAATGGAAGGCAAGGATGCTGGCTATGGCCCAGGCCAAGCTGAAGGAAATGGAAGCATCGAATCCAGAAGACCAGCTCGTTGATATCGAAGCTTAGTTTAACACATTTTACATCTTTTAAAATTGTCCATGTGAAATCCAGTCGTATATTTGTTAGTTATTCGCTTTTATTTTAACAAACATTCTCATTAGCTGTAGTTAAAAGGTACAAAGAGGCACGTTACAAAAATACAAAATCATTTTTCATTATCATATAATGTAGAGAGTCCTTATTACAGCGTTTTCTATGATATTTCTGGGCTTGTTAAATTCCTTAGTTCTCAAGCTTATTGATAGATTCTGTTTTGTTTCGCATGTGATCGATTAACTTTTCTCCGACGTCAACGAGATTACCATGCAAATCACGCGCTAAAAAAATAGAAAATATATTATAATTTTTCTAAAAGCTCAGTCGAAAGTGAACTCACAGCTGTACACGATGAGATGCACTTCGTTTCGGGTCTCCGGGCACTTGGCGATAAGCTCCTTCAAGTGTTTCGCGAACTTGAGCCAGATCTCCCGCTTCAGCTCTCGCATCTGCCAGGTGGCCGACAAGTTGGATTGCATAGCGTCGTAGAAGGACAACATTGGGGTGGCGCCTTCAATGGCAAAGTAATAAGTCTTCCCATTAACCTGGCGCGTCAACCTGTAGACATCATGCTTGAACGGACGATTCACTCCGGCTCGGTTAATGAATCTCGTCTCCAGAGGCTACCAATACAAAAGGTCTGTTTTAATAGGGACTAGGCCTAGGAACTACATACATATTTACATACCTCAGCTTCTTTTAGCAGCTCGCTGTCGAGTTTGCCTTTGACCCACATTTCGTCGGGAATAAGGATAACCAGTTTGTCAATTCCGAAGGTGACATCGTGTTTATCCTACAAAGAAAGCATTTCAATATTTGTATACGAAATATCTTTTAAAGACTTTACCTCATAGACCGCTATGCGATGTTTGAGGCCATCGTCCTTCAGCTCGGGCAGGGCCAGCTTAATGTATCCGTGGAAGTAGTTCGATGCCATGCCCTCCGCATAGTCCAGCCCGTGCGCTTCCCTTATCCATTTCGAGTAGGTCAGGGTGCTGCGATCGAGATTACTGAACATCCAGTAGAGTGGCATGTAGACCAAAAAGGCGGCTGGGGGAACAATGCTTCTGAAATCGCCGGTCATCGAAGTCCGTGAGAATCCCACGAGAAGGAAGGCCAGCAAGAGGTAGGTGTTTTTGTTGCCGTACGCATACCCCCGACGCAGGATCGTCCACACCCGATCTTCGGGAAGGTAGTAGTTAACATTGCGCCAATATTCAACGCCACAAAAGAAAAGGCGTTGCAGGAAGTCAGCCAGAAACGTTGTAGCCACGATGCGGACAGCATTGTCTGAAGTGAATCATTTTTATAGTCTATGTCGCCTTCTAATCAGTCGCCGGGCACGGACGCTCCGCACAAACTCACCTATGTAATCTCCGATCATTTTTTTCAAATAAAAACATTTGCCTCCCTTCACCGTCTTTACTTGCCCCTCCTCCTCGCCGATTTTGTTTGAGATTGCCATTTCCTCGACCATATGAAGCTTTCGTGTTGCCAGATCAGTGAATTCGCAATAAGTTTGCTTCTTATCGTGCCTAGCGTCCTTGTATAAACAACTTGTGTATACTCTTGAGGAATAATATACATTTAGCTCATTTAAGTATGGATATTTAAGGTATATGTATATATAGATATGTAATACGTAATACCACTAGACTCGAAAGAGGGATTTATGTTTATCATTCAGTTTAAAGATTAATAACTTAAACTTAAATAACTTAAGTCTTGCTTTCTTCTAAAACTGTCGAAATTTATTAGTAGGTCAGAAATATAACTATAAACGTAAAGGGTATAAAAACTTTGGAATTGTCTGATACTTAAAGATTTTGCATGCTATTTTTGGAGCTATTAAATTATGTTTGTATTTGTACTTAACATTTTGAGGGCAATGTTTATTTTTGCAGTCAATCAATGAACTGCATTGTTATACCCTGTCAGGGAGAATTTTAGGCAGAAGTTTACAGCAAATTTAAATCTTTTTTGATTTAATAAAGTGTATACATATGAAAATAAATCCTTGATCAGCTTCAACAACCGCATCAATCTAGTAATCAATCTATAAATGGATCTTAGTATACTCAAAACTGGCCACATCCGACGACTATATCATTTAGCTGCCATTGGAAGGATCGGCAAATGAATAGAACAATAGATAATAACTTTGCTGTCTTTAAAAATATATGTTTACTTCTATTACGAGATATTTTTTATCATTTCAGAAGTTCGGTTTCAGTTTAAATCAAATCTGTTTCAAATCTGAAGACTATACGATAAAACTTTATAGGAACTGCAAGTATACACGATTTATATATCTGCTCTCCGTTTTTCTTTTCATTTGGCCAAAATTTATGGATTCCTAATGATTTAATTGCAAATTTGAAGGGTATTTAAACTTTGTCGCACCAAAGTTAGCTTATTTTATTGTTCTATATACTTTCTAAGTTTTCTTAGAAAGGAGGGTAGGTTCTTTTATCATCTTGAACACGTCTTAATCACTTCTGAAGCGTGACCAGAATTTTGAGAAATTGTTTAATTTTCACACCTTTTGTAAATACAAAAGAGATAACCGCCCAAATATAAATATCTAATCGCTATATACAAATAACATTTTATCTTTAGAAAAATAAATAAAATGGAATATTTTTTCAGATTGTATTTATTCTGTACACGAGAAATTAGAATCTAGAATCCAATTCGGAGAATTAACATCAAAGTACATATTTAAGTAGGCTAGATATGCAATTTAAATATTCTAAACTTTTGAGTCGATGAATAGCATAATTTTTACTACAATTACCAATTATATCTTCTTTTCTTTTGTGTAATCTAAGGTAAATGAAAATCAAATAACGCAAAAAATTTAAATTTAAATTTAAATTAATGTATTCAAACGTTTTTAAACATTAACAGTCAAATTCTTTTAGCAGCACGATTTAATTACAAATTACTGGCGTATAAATATTCACAAATTATCTATTTAATAATAAATTTAAATAAAATTTAATTATACATACGTTTCACAGCTAGAGACGAATCGCAACTGAATAAGCCAAGATTCCAGATCTTTATGAAAAGATTAAACACGACTTAAGATGGATTTTACTCTATTTATTTTTCAGATTATTATTATTGCGACTGCATGATCTCATGATCTACAAAGACTAAGGAGATTCTCATGGGATCTCCCTATTTCAACCACAAATGCCCATTAAATCTATTGTTCAAATATAATATATTTAACAATAAGACCGCAGGTCAAATTTGGATAAATCCAATACTTAGAGAGACCAAGTTTGTTATGTTTTTTTTATTTATGTGTTTAAATAATTTCAATCATGACAAATAATGTGATTTTTCTGCTAGTTACAAGAGTTTGAAATTGATTTTTGTGGAGATTTTGAACATTATTTAAATACGAACTTATTAAGGCTTATTTAGTCAAAATAGATTTTAATATCAAGATAAAAGTGTAAATTATTTGTGCAATGTTTTCACATTATTTTTGTATTTGATTTATTGACCTTAATTTGATCAAATTAATTAAATTTAAATTGTGGATAGGAATATCGATGAATCCGATATATCGATACTAAAATCGATTTTTATTCAGCTCTAAACTGCAATACGCGTCAATTGTTGCTGTTTTTATTATGTTGAAAAAGTGCAACTAATTCCGACCGATTCGGATTTTGTAATGTCCCGCAGTGTGCACCAATAATTGCTAAAAATCAATACTATTACCCAGTGCTGGCAACACAAGATGTGATCTGAACTTTCCCCAGCAAAACTTGGAGCAATTTATAATTGGATAAACAAGGCAAGACGAGTACTTCGAAACTTATTTTCTACGCTTATTACTCATGAATGCAGCCAGTTGTTGTAGTTAGAAGGTAGTGCTAAGTGTCTGCCTTTCGGATTTTACAGATTCGCCCGAGAGCACGTCATCAGTGACGCGTCTTTGTTGATTTCGTTCCGATCCACTGATAACCCAGGAGGGAGGAGCTGGGGAGCTGGAAGAGCTGAAAGCTGAGGCCGCACCCTAAACAAAGGAGAAGCAGCTGCATCAGCATAATGCCGATACTATACAGTGTTATATCGCGGGGCAGCACGGTGCTGGCCAAGTTCGCAGAGTGCGTCGGTAACTTTGCCGAAGTCACGGAGCACATCATCGGCCGCATTGGGGTCCATAACCACAAGATGACATACAACCACGGCGAGTACCAGATCCACTACACCTGCGAGAACAAGCTGGTCTACATGTGCATCACCGACAACGTGGGTGAACGAACCGGCGGCCCAGTTTACAGAAGCCGCTGCAGTGAGTTATCCAATCGATAATATCTCTCGTTTCTCTTGTAGGAGTTTGAGCGCTCTCGGGCCTTCCTCTTCTTGGCGGATGTCAAGCAGAAGTTCATCCAAACCTATGGCCTACAGGTAGCCACGGCCATCGCCTATGCCATGAACACCGAATTCTCCAAGGTTCTGGCCCAGCAGATGGTATACTTCAGTCAGTCGGGCGAGGTGGACACCATTTCACGGGTCCATGGGCAGATAGACGAGTTAAAAGACATTATGGTTAAGAATATTGGTAAGTAAGCAGCTGAAAAGATTTACAATCTCAAAGATTTCATTTCTCTCTTCCCCTTGCAGACAGCCTGCGTGACCGCGGCGAGAAACTGGAACTGCTGGTCAACAAGACCGAAAACTTGAGCAATAATGTAAGCTGATGCAGAGTGTTTACCCCAACGGCGATTACACCTTTATCTTTTACAGTCCGTTGCATTCCGCAAGGCCTCGCGCAACTTGGCGCGGCAAATGTTTTGGAAGAACATTCGGATCTACGTGGTGGTGGGCCTGGTGATAACTTTCATCGTCTATGTGATCGTTAGCATGGCCTGCGGCGGTCTCGCCTGGCAGTCCTGCGTCTAGGGGACCGCTGGTAAAGTTGTTTATATTGTTATAAGCTCCACAACACATGTATATTTGCATATAAAGCTCTACAGTACTCTCATTATCTATGTTCTATGTAATAAACGTGAATGTATACAGGTTTAAATGAAAATCCGCCTTCACTTGTCCTCGACGTATACAACATCGTTAGCCTTGACCTTGCCCGGCAGCCGCAGTCCCAGATGAACGCCCAGAGCCGGCGAGCTGAAGTTGAACAAGCGATAGCTAAGGAAAGACGCAATAAGTAAAATTTATCAGCATGCTAGAAAGGAAGTGACTCACCTCCGCAGCGTCTTTAGCGGCTCGCCATCGATGTCCCTCTCCGCCGTCTTGGTATTGATATTCGGCAAAATGCAGCGAGTGCAAGGGGCCACCGATCGGAAAACTGCGTCGTCGCCGATGCGCAGCCACTGCCAATTGTCCTCTGCATAGGGTTCGTCCACATCCATTTTAAGTTCGAAATTTCCACGGAATTGTAGGGCATCCACGGGGTTCTTAAGCCGAGTGTTCAAATCGGCAACCGATGAGAGGTTCATCAGCATAAAACTGGTGGCATCATTGAAGGTGCCCTATATGACGAAACATTATGAACGGATTGCGGATATATTCCCATGATAAACCCAAAACCCACCGAATCCTCTTGCCTCAGGAAGGGCATGTGCTTCAGCCGAGGATTGGTACTCCTCACAGGCTTCGGGTAAGGATAGTGGACTAACTTCAGGCCGCTATCTTTCTTTAGGATGGCCTGGGAGAACCACGTATTGATGCGGTCACCGCAGGGCATCACATCAATGGACACGCCCCAAACCGAGGTGCGCACATCCTTACCGGAGCTCTCCAGCTGCTCAAAGTCCAGCTCCAAGTCGGGCAGACCCTCGTAACTGAACACCAGCTTGCTGGCCGATACCTTCTTCGAACGGATCTGCGTCATGTGAGGATAGACGCGTGCCGTGATCATCTCGTTTTTATCGTTAACCACCATCAAGGTGCGGTCCCGAATACCCTCGAAAGACATGCTCAGCACATCGCAGTCAAACTCCACATCGGGCTTGGAAATCTCCATGGGAGCACAGGACTTGACCGGAAAGAAGTGAACCCTCTGCACGGTGCCGACGCGGCGCCATTTCTGGGGCATAACATCTCGTGTAAGGTGTCGGTACAGCAGGTAACTGGCACCGCCCGCAGCCACCAGGCCAACGCCCACGCCGAACAAAACCTTCGGACTGAGGTCAAAAGTCGAGTTGCTTCCACTGGCTGCAGGATAGTTTTGGATACTTGGGGGACCTGTAGTTTATCCCATTTTTTCACTCACTTGCCATCTCCTTGTTTTATGTAGCACTTGTTGCTTTCTCTGCGCCAAAAGCTTTACTGATTAGATTGTCCGTTGATTGAAGGAAAGCTCTTTGGAAGATCATTCCCTAGGCCGGACAACTATTGAGACCATTTTACAACTTTAATTAACTTAACAATAGACAATATTATTTTTAATTATTGATAAACAATGTAACATATTTTTTCTTTTGATTATTATTTAAAAAAATAAAAACTGAAACAGGTTTTAATTGCAAAAAAATTATACCGCCTTTCCTCTTTCCCTCCCAAATTAACATCCCTGCTACAGATATATTTATCGATAAATGTAATCGGACAAGAAGCCGGCAGATTTGTTTACATTTGCTAAGTTGGGTTGTTTTGCTATTAAAAGCGTTTATAGAGTGGCTGGGATTTAGAATTTCTATCGTTTATATCAGATCAGATGCATAATCTCAAGTGATCTTCCAAAATGAGCGACCGATCAACGGATCGAATTAAGCCCAAAACAGACGGTTCACCTCCCAGAGATTCCGATACCGATTCCGAGCTGGATGTGACCAGTGAGAGATTCAATCCCCTAAGGGCCTTGTACGCGCCCAACTACAAGATAACGGATACAGCTCCTAAGGTTCTCTACCAGAATCTGGCTGCCTTCGAGAGTGCCCTTAAGAAGTTTGGCATTTGGCAGCTGAACAAGCGCCAGAAAACGGAAATTGGATCGGCAAATAAAAAAGAACATGAGCAAAAAGAAAAGCCCTCCACATCCAAAGCGGCTGTGGCACCTATGGCCGAGGTCCCCCAGCGCCGTTTCGAACTTCATCAGATGCCCACGACCGGCACGTCGAACAAGAAGCACCAACGCAACATTTTCACCTACATGGAGACGAGCGTTGGTCCGCTGGCACTGCTCAAGAAGTGTGTGCCGCTGCCGAAAGCCAAGGACGCCGTGCCTACCACTCAAGGAATTCGAGTCCGTGTATTAATCCGCAAACAAGGAGTGGTGGGCGGCAGCGTGGAAGGTGAACTTCTCGCCTTCGACAAGCAGTGGAATCTCCTCCTTCGAAACGCTACGGAGACATGGAAGCGCCGGAAATACAAGTACGGGCAGCAAAACATCTGCGACACTCCTGTGGATTGCACTGGCCGACTCAAGGAGCTGGGCATCACATTGCCAAGGATGCAAGTAAAGTGTCTGAACAGAAAGAACGTAGAGATAACCCGCAATTTACCACAAGTCTTGATTCGCGGTGAAAATGTAGTTCTTGTTAGTTTAATAGAAAGGCCTAAATAACTCATAGCCGTGTTTCATTGTTAACTGGTGTACTCCATGGGCACGCACTCTTCGGCGGCCACCTCATCGTCCTCCATCAGGTGTTGCAGGCTCTCATTGGGATAGCTGAAAAAAGTCCCCAGTTTAATCGAGGCTCTAATTTTGGCAAGGCTCATATATTACCACTTGGAGGGACTCTCATCGCTGAGCATCGTGGTGGGCACAGTGGCCGAGGTACACTCAGGGCTCATCAGTTCAATGGGCGTTGGGCGTCGCTCCTGCAGCTGGCGAGCAATTTCGGCTGTACTCAATCCAGGTGAAGCTTCTTTGGGGACAGTCAGAAGCTGAATTTGCTGTTGCTGCGAAGGTGAAACGGTGGCCGTGAGCTGTCTCTTCGAGGCAGCAGCCTGCATTCCGTGGTTCGAAGGCATCATCCCGGTCAGAATTTTGCGTCTCCGACCCCGTGTGGCGCCCACAGTGGGCATATGCGGGGGCATTCCTGGGACTCCAGGTGGACCCTTGTCTTTGTGCTTTCGGCGTATGGTTTCTTTGGGTGTTTGGGAACCTCCGGCCATCCCGGAAGTGGATGCTGAGGCGTTCTCTGGCTCCGTATCGGAGCTGTCGGTGGCATCGCTGTCACTGGAGTCTTTG
This sequence comes from Drosophila truncata, assembly GCA_008042515.1. Taxonomy (NCBI): domain Eukaryota; kingdom Metazoa; phylum Arthropoda; class Insecta; order Diptera; family Drosophilidae; genus Drosophila; species Drosophila truncata. The sequence continues at coordinate 23,565 of VNJQ01002850.1, read as the reverse complement.
GCGGGCTTCTCGTACATCAGCAGGCGATCCAGCAGGAACGTGCGATCGCGAGACACCTTCAGAAGCCTTCGCTGATTCGTGTGCAGCAGATCCTGGAAATATTCGTTCTCCTGTAAACACAAAAAGCTGTGACTTCTACATTGCCAAGCTCAACTAAATGTATTTACGTAGATGAGGAACTTCAGCTTCTTCTTCAGGTTCTTGTAGCGCTCCTTGTAGTCCACGGGGACGCCTCCGCCAATTCCCATTCCCGCGGATGCAGAAGATGAACTCGCGAGCGCCGCGCCATGAGCTATTGCCTGGACACGATCCCTCGCCGGCCGTGGCGGTTCGTCATCGCTCTCCGTCTGTTGTGGCTCCTCCTTGATGGCGGCCTCCCCCTGGTTGGCCAGGGACCGACAGTACCAACCCTCAAGCATTTTATTTTAATTCAAATCCACACTTTATGTTTATTTTTCCTTCGTATACATGCCAGGCAGTGGTGGAAGTGTTTCGATAGATTCGAACGGCGAGCACTTATCGATTTATCGGATTTATCGGAGGAATACTCTGCTAATTTAAATTCAAAATTGATGCGCGAAATACTTTTAATAATTTTTATTGTTTTTAAAGAACTCAACCATATTTTAATTATAAATGTAATAGTAAAACGATTTAAAGCTTGGCATACTGCCACTCATGCACCACCATCGACGGCAGAATGTCCTTCAGAGCTTGGGCGCCAATCAGCGCCATGGTGATCTCGAAATCCTTTTTCAGAACGCTCAGCACCTCCTCCACACCTTTCTGGCCGTTGTAGGCCAGTCCCCAAACGGCAGGACGGCCAATAAAGACGGTTTTGGCCCCCAGAGCCAAGGCCTTAAAGATGTCATTGCCCTGCATGATGCCGCCGTCCAGCATAACCACCAGATCATCGCCCACGGCCTTTACAATCTCCGGCAGGGCTTCAATTGAGGCCGGGACCGTGTCGATTTGACGTGCTCCATGGTTGGACACAATGAGCCCGGCGCATCCAAACTCCCTGGCCAACACAGCATCCTCAGCGGTCAGAACACCCTTCACTACAATGGGCAGATGGGTGATGCTCTTCAGCCAGGCGATATCCTTCCAGGTGATGGTCGGATCAAATTGGCTGGACACGTACTCGTTGATGCCAGAGGCGCCCGTGGAGGGATTACCCACGCCGGTGGCCTTCACGCCCTGGAAGTTGGCCAGAGTCAAGTGCGCCGGTAAGCTGAAGTTGTTTCGGACATCAGCACGTCGATGTCCGAATATTGGGGCATCAATGGTCAGGACGAGGGCCTTGAAGTTGGCCTTTTCGGCACGACGGACCAGCTTTTCCGTGACAGTGCTAAAACCGAGATTAAAGAATGAGTACATTTATAATGTAAAGCTTTTAGCTAAGCTTTACCGATCCTTGTAGATGTACAGCTGGAACCACTTGACTGTGTCCGGAGCACCGACTGCCAGATCCTCCAGGGACGTGGTCGAAAGGGTGCTAAGAATGTAAATGGAGCCAGCCTTGCCGGCTGCCCTGGCGTTGCCTATCTCACCATCCGGATGCGCCATCTTCTGCATGGCCGTGGGGGCAATTCCCAGCGGCCACTTCATCCGCTCGCCGAAGATCTCACAGCCAATGTCCAGGCGGGAGACATCCCGCAAGCAGCGTGGACGCAGCCGCAGACGGCGGAAAGCCTCGCGGTTCAGGCCCAAGGTGAACTGCTCACCGGCTCCACTCCTGTAGTAGTCCAAAGCATTCTTCTCCAGGTGGCCAGCGGCCTTCTTCTCAAAGTCCTCCACACACACCAAAGCCATGTCTGTTACGTAACGAAGGGGAATGGAAATATACAATGTTTGCCCACACTTTCCAGACTATAACTAAATCCGCACAGATTGTGGGCCAGCATCAACAGCATTTGCCTGGCGAGGTCCATAAACCGAGCCGATCGCGATAAGCTAGCTGTCTGCCGGCTGCAACTGATAAGATGCCCCTCCCCGTGCCGAGATGAAGTCGCCCAGGTCTTGCCCAGAGATCATCTCAACGAGACGACGCAGTTTCCCAGCTCTACACGGGGGGTAGCCGTCCGAGGCGATAAGCGCCCACTTTGGTTTCGACAAGATTAAGGTTAATGGGAATCACGTACCTCCTGCAAACTGACTTACGAAGCGTTCAATGTCCATTATTCACACGGAATAAATCGCTGGTTTCCTTTTACTCTTCCTCTTCCACCTGCCCCTCAAACGAATGAAAGCTCGCTGGCAATTGTGAACTATCAACGGGTTTATTTAAAAAGCAACGAAAATACATATCTGTAAAAAACTCACTCTTAGAACTAGTTAACCATTTGTGGGCGCTCTAAACGCTGTACGTAGCCTTAAGGTTGTTAAAGTACTCCAGGTCCTTTGCGCTTATCGAGGGCACGAACTTGTTGAAGGACCTGGTGAAGTCTTCGGACTCCACTAGGACGTTCTCCGGCTGCAGTTCCTCGTCCGTTATGGCTCCGCTCAAGTGCCTGTCTATGACGCGTCTCACAGCCGAGAGCCAGGCATTCGAGCAGATGGAGTACAGATCTGCTCCGCTCATCTCGCTCTTTAGCCGCTCCGCGATCTCGTCCATGTTCACGCCATCAGCCAGGGCAAAGCGCTGTGTCTGGGCCCGCAGCACGGCTGCCTTATCATCGGCTGTGGAGCAGGGCCCAACGTAGAAGAGCTTGTCAAAGCGACCAGGTCGCAAAAGGGCGGGGTCAATCAGATCCGGACGGTTGGTGGCTGCCAGGATGAAGATTGGCTTGCTGGTGTCTCCATCGCTCATGCCATCCATCTCGGCCAGAAGTTGCGAGACCACGCGATCCATAACGCCTCCGGAATCACCGGCCACACCCCGATTGGGAGCCAGCGAGTCCAGTTCGTCCAGGAAGAGGACACAAGGCGCTGCTGACCGGGCCCGAGAGAAGACCTCGCGCACATTCTGCTCGCTCTGGCCCACATACATGTTGAGGAGCTCCGGCCCCTGGACGGAGAGGAAGCTCAGGTTGCACTCCGTGGCCACTGCCTTGGCTACCAAAGTCTTGCCAGTTCCCGGTGGGCCGTAAAGGAGAATGCCCGATCGCCTCAAGTTCTTGCCCATGAGGTGAACATGCTTGAGCGGCAGCCCGATGCTGCTCTGGATCTCGTCCTTCAGCTTGGCCAGACCACCGATATCCGACCAGTACACCTTCGGCACCTTGGGAGCACCCAAACTGTCAGCAAAGGAGCTCTGCATGTCGCTTAGATTCTTGGCGAAGTGCGAAAGATCCAGAGTGCTCCTGCCGTGCCGTTGGCGGCTCTTTAGACGAATGGCACTGTCGTAGAGTAACTGCAGATCACCCAGGAGAAAGCCCTGCGACTTGGCCGCTACCTCCTGAAGCACTTTGATGGTATCTCTCCAATTGGGACTGACGCGGGACATGAATTGTGCCTGATTTTCTCTTGAGAACAATGGCAGACGGTCAAGGGCCTTCTGATTATGGATTACATCATTGAAGGTCTCCCGCACATGCATCCAGCGCAAGATCTCGAACCGCTCCTCCTTGCTAGGCATCTCAATGCTGATGATCTCCAAGAAGAGGCTCTGAATCATGGGTTTCAGGTGTTTGTCGCTGGTTAAGGCCACCACCACCACGGGGTGCTTGCGATCCTTCGTAAAGAGCTCCTGAACCTGCACATGGAAAGCGGACAGCAGACGCAAATCCTCGTTGCCTTCGTTGTCAATGCCGAAGATCTCAAAGTTATGGAAGCATATCAGGAGCGGCTCGCTGACTTGGCTCTTAGCGAAGACCGCCTTCAGCTTCATCTCCGTGTGCGAGGGCACCTGCGAGACAATCTCCGCGCAGTCCGCTCCATACAGATGCATGCCCAGCTCCTGGGCAACTGCATTGATAAGCTTCGTTTTGCCAGAGCCCCGCTCACCTTGCAGCAGGAACACGGGGAAAATGTGCTTCGAGGACAGGCAGGCAGACTTTTTGGGCAGGAAGGCGTCTATAGAAGATCGCAGCAGTTGATAAGGCCTCCGCAGGCCGCTGGGATAGTTCTCAACGATGGCAAAGTTGTCTAGCAGTTGGCGCGGCAGAAAGCTGTGGGCAGATGGAACTTGAATCAGGTTGCTAAAGCTCTTGGCCACAACCGCCTGCAGCTCAAACTCGCTGCCTTTTGTCTCCAAATGTATGCACTTGAAGTGGACGTGGTGAAGGTAGGCGAAGATCAGGTAATAGTGCGCATAGGAAGCAGTGCCCACCAAGTCTGCATTCACCTCGATGCGGTAGGTGTGCCCGCGGTGCAAAAGGCGCGGGGTGCTAAAGTAGTTGCTCAGGATGAGCTCAGTCAGTTCGGCAGGCAGTTCGTGTGGATCGTTCAGCATGTATACATGCGCTTTGGTCGCTATGCCGGGTATGGTCTGTTCGTCGGCAAAGTGGTCCAACTGCACCCAGCAATTGGAGCGGATGCGAAAGCGGTCCATGATATTGCCGTAGAAGTTTTCCTGACATGGCAAAAGACAGTTAATAAGCATCAAAGTTTTCGCTTTAAAATTTACCCACCTGCACGTACAGACAATTCGGTTGACAGTGGGCCACCGGCAGTATCTGGGCCACTATTGTGTGCGGCGCCTCCTGCAGCATTTGCTTGATGACCGTTTGAGAAGCGGACTTTCCAATTTGCGATTGATTGCTCGTTCCCCCGCCATGGCCACGAATAACCAAGTTGACAAAGTTAACGTCCGGCGACTCCGCATAGCTTTCGTATACGTCCTGGCTGGCGAAGACCAGGTGCTCCGACTTGATCAGCTCGTTTTTGATCAGCAGTTCGTAGAGACGATTCGGAATAGGGGTCAGAAGCAACTTGCCCTTGTAATATTTGGCATAGCGCCAGTATACGGCGTATGTGAGATATCCGGGAAAGAAGAACCAGGGCCACTTGGGCGCCAGCAGTTGCACGGCGGCATTGTAACCCTCAATTAGCTCCTGAACGCGACCGGAGAAGCTGTATCTCGGCTGGCCGGGATCCTGCTGATCGAACGCCACCGAATTGCGCTTGCCGGCGACCTTTTTCTGCGGTATTGCAATAGATAATTAGCCAATGGGAGTTATGATAAAGCTGATGACCTACCACAGCATCATTTTCATTCATTTTTTGACAAAAAGGAGCGACAAAAACACAACAGAAAGCACGAGTACAAGGGTTAATTTCGACACAGAGAGTCAAAGTTCAAGGAGTTGGAGGAAGGAGGAGGCAGCACACAGTTACACTGAAATAAGCAATAGCAAGTTGATTCAATTAATGCACAGGCAGATATTACCCTTTGCGCAGATTATTTTGCATTTTAATTAGTTGTTACGTTAGTTTTTACCTTTTTTATAATTATTACTCTCTTCTTCATGTCTTACGAATGTTTTGGTTATCGCTGTGCGTTATCGGTATCAGTCTAGGTAGGAAACATACTAAACAGATACCAAAATTGTTGGATTGTTTTAAATACTAAATAAATAAATAAATACTTTAAAATATTCTCAGTAAGTAGATTAACTAAGATTAACTACGTGTGAAGTCATTGAAAAAACTTTAATTTAAGTAATTAATTTCATTTTGTGATATTTAAGACCGATGTTCGTCAAACATCGATACATCGGTTAACATCGCTTTCAACAAAAACATCGAATAACCTCGGAAGACATCGCTAAAATAAACATCGATGTTCGATGCATCGATGTTTTCAGCATCACTAAACACTGCACGCAAACAAAATACGAGATTTTTTCTTCCGGAAAATGAGTCTTGAAATGAGCAATATAAACGGAGGAAACGGCACCCAAGGCTCACACGACAAACGTGAGTTGCTCTGCCTGCTGAAGCTCATCAAGAAGTATCAGCTGAAGAGCACGGAGGAGCTGCTCTGTCAGGAGGCGAATGTGAGCAGTGCGGACTTGGCGGAGATCAGCGAGAGCGATGTACAGAAGGTGCTCGGCGCTGCTTTGGGACTGGGCGACAACGACCGGGAACGTGCTCCTGCTCTGCCGCAACCGCCGAAACAATCGGCCGTGACCGAGGCCAATGCGGCAGAGGCACTGGCTAAGTTCATCGGCGACGACAGCTTCGACGCCCAGCAGTACGAGCAGGCGTACCAGGAGCTACGCACCTTCGTGGAGGACTCCCTGGACATATATAAGCACGAACTGTCCATGGTGCTGTACCCCATCCTGGTGCAGATCTACTTTAAAATGCTCGCCAGCGGGCTCAAGGAAAAGGCAAGGGCCTTCATCGAAAAGTACAAATCCGATCTCGACGGCTACTACATCGAGGGACTGTTCAGTCTGCTGCTGCTGTCCAAGCCGGAAGAGCTGCTGGAAAACGACCTGGTGGCAGCTATGGAAACTGACCGCTTTGTCATACGCATGTCGAGGGATTCGCACTCGCTCTTCAAGCGCCACATTCAGGACCGCCGGCAGGAGGTGGTGGCTGATATTGTGTCCAAGTACCTCCACTTCGATACCTACGAGGGGATGGCGCGCAACAAGCTGCAGTGTGTGGCTACGGCTGGCTCCCACATAGGCGAGGCCAAGCGGCAGGACAACAAGATGCGGGTCTACTATGGACTCCTCAAGGAGGTTGATTTCCAGACGCTGACGACGCCAGCGCCTGCGCCGGAGGAAGAGGACGATGACCCGGATGCCCCTGATCGCCCAAAGAAGAAAAAACCGAAAAAGGATCCGCTGCTATCGAAGAAATCCAAGTCGGATCCGAATGCACCCTCAATCGATAGGATACCCCTGCCGGAACTGAAGGATTCGGACAAGTTGCTGAAGCTGAAAGCGCTAAGAGAAGCTAGCAAGCGTCTGGCGCTAAGTAAGGATCAGCTGCCGTCCGCTGTCTTCTATACGGTTCTCAACTCCCATCAGGGCGTTACCTGCGCAGAGATCTCCGACGATTCAACGATGCTGGCCTGCGGTTTCGGGGACTCGAGTGTGAGGATCTGGTCCCTCACGCCCGCCAAGCTGCGTGCCCTCAAGGATGCAGATGCACTGAGAGAGCTGGACAAGGAGTCTGCCGATATCAATGTGCGGATGCTGGACGACCGAAGCGGAGAGACGACTAGGAGTTTTCTGGGGCACACCGGACCAGTTTATCGCTGTGCCTTTGCCCCAGAGATGAACCTACTGCTGTCGTGCTCGGAGGATGGCACGATACGACTGTGGTCCCTGCTCACGTGGTCCTGCGTGGTCACCTATCGGGGTCACGTCTACCCGGTGTGGGATGTGCGCTTTGCCCCGCATGGCTATTACTTTGTCTCTTGCTCCTACGACAAAACTGCACGCCTCTGGTCCACGGACTCCAATCAAGCTTTGCGCGTGTTTGTGGGCCATCTGTCGGACGTGGACTGTGTACAGTTTCATCCAAATTCCAACTACGTGGCCACCGGCTCCAGCGATCGCACAGTGCGCTTGTGGGACAACATGACGGGCCAATCCGTTCGCCTGATGACGGGTCACAAGGGATCGGTGAGTTCGCTGGCCTTCTCTGCATGCGGTCGGTATCTAGCTTCCGGTTCGGTGGACCACAACATCATCATCTGGGATCTGTCGAGCGGAGCTCTGGTTACCACTCTCCTAAGGCACACCAGCACCGTGTCCACGATTACCTTCAGCCGGGATGGCACTATCCTGGCAGCCGCTGGGCTGGACAACAACCTGACGCTGTGGGATTTCCACAAGGTCACCGAGGACTACGTCAGCAATCACATAACGGTGTCGCACCATCAGGACGAGAACGACGAGGATGTGTACCTGTTGCGCACCTTCCCCAGCAAGAACTCGCCATTCGTCACCCTGCACTTTACGCGCCGCAATCTACTGATGTGCGTAGGCCTCTTCAAGAGCTAGGATCGCAGCTAGGCTTAGTCGTTATACGTAACATATGTAGATGTAAGTAATGCACGAAATATGTCTAGGATTAAGGTCGTCGTATCATCAGTTTTAGTAGCTTCCATGCAGAAGCAGTGTCTTTCCCATTTAGTATCAGTTTTGAATTTTTTTTAAGCAGCTCACGACCATTCGGATTTAAAGTTTATAATAAAGAAACATGCATGCCTCTCTGGTGTTTTGCATTAATAAATAAAAGAAGTGCCTTTGGTTCCTTAAAGATAAATCGTTTATTTAAAAAAGCATAGCATATACATCGTTGAATACGCGTCTGATAATATATATTGTCTACTCGGCATCGGCATCGGCAATGCCAAAGGTTCGGCGCACGGCCACCGAGTTCTTGATGTTGAAGATGGCGCAGCGCGGCGGCTTCTCCCCGCCAAAGGCCAGGGTGTAGGGATCCTCCGGGCACTGGCGCATGCACTGCAAGCGCCCCATATTGAACTCGTGCTCGTAGACGTGCTTGGCCTCTGCGCTGTTGAAGTTCCACACCTTTAGGGTGCCCTCGGTGGAGGTGGAGGTAAGCAAGTTCGGCATCTGGCTGTTGAAGCACACTCCGGAGATCTCCTCGTTGTGGGCCTTAACGGACCACAGCAGCTCGTCGGGCTTGCGTTTGTCGGCGTAATGCAAACTGCCATCGTTGGTGCCCACAATGAAGTAGTCACTCTGCGTTGGATGCCACAGGATCTTCTCTACCTCGCCGGTGACCTTCCACTGAATGCTAGACGAATTGACAGCATCGGAGTCGCGGCAATCGAAGAGCCTCACATACCCATCGGCACAGCCGGTGAGGATGCTTTGCGCTTCTGTGGGGTGAAACTCCAGGGACTGCACCTTTTCGCCGAAGGCTGTGATGGTAGTGTGGGGCTGGCCCTCGTCCATGTCCCACAGGATGAGGGTTTGGTCCACGGAGCCACTGGCCAGAATGTGTTCGAAGTTGCGGTTCCACGAGAGATCCAGTACGGCGTCCTTGTGGCCGTACTGCTCCTTCTGCTGCTTGCGACTGCCCTTGGAGCCCAACTTGAAGGTGGGTTCAATGGAGTCTTGAATATCCAGATCCCAGATGGTGATAATAGGATCCATGCAACCGATCGCGCACATGTTGCCCGCCTTGTCGCTGCCGGCATCGTGGTTCATCCATTCAATGCAGAGCGGAAAGCTGGGCAGAAGGAAGTCGTGGTGCGTGTAGAGCGCCTCCTCCTCCTGGTTGAACACCCACACCTCCATGGAGGCGGCGTCGTCCTGGACATGGCCCACCAGAATTAGGTTGTCACTGGGCTTGATCACCTCATCCTCGGCCTCGGAGTCCTCGTCCTCGTCGGGCACCTGTTCACCGGCGTCCACAATGTTGGCCAGACTGGTGACTGTCGCATTCTCCTCGTTGTCGTAATCCTGGAAGTGGAACTCGTCCTGCGGATTGCGGTTCTCACTGTTCGCGTCCTCATTGTCGTCTACATCCATGCCCTCTCCTCCTTCCTCCGCCTCATCGTCGTCGCTCTCCTCGTCCAGTTCCTGCTGCGTAGCGCCGATAATTCTGGCCAGCTCCGCCTGCGTCAGTACGATCTTGTCGGGCTTGTCCTTGGCCACGCCGCGCGGCACAAAGCAGAGGGCGGGCACGAAGTCTATGCTCGCCTCAGGTGGTCCTTCCTCGGCCATTTTTAGAGAAGTTTTAAGAAGTTTACCCCACCGAACGAAATAGTCAACACGTGCTGTTTTTGAATCAGCAATAGTGATGTGAATAGTGATCTTATCGATGTTTTCCAAGGTTTTTCGATGTTTTTAAATACCGATAAATACCAATTACAAATTGCAACAACAAGATTAAATTGTGTAGATTATAAGATATTAAAATATATATATATATATCAGTTTTAACGTCAATTATACTTTAAAAGAAAATTATAGTAATTTAATTTTTAATTAAATTATTTTAAAATTATTTATCTTAGGTTTTCCTATAGAACTTCTTATCTTTATTTTTCTTATCAGCATCTCTCCAACCCTAATGCTTAATGCAATCAGATTATTCAGATAAAATCTAATTAGTCACTAGGCATCTCAAGATATTTGCAATCTTCAGTCTTGAAGTTCTTTTTCATCAGAATGGACGCACGTAAATTTTCCACTCACATACTGGACACCTCCGTGGGAAAAGCTGCCGCCAATGTCCGAGTAACCGTTTCCAGACTGGATGAGATCCAGGAGTGGCGATCCCTTCGAGCGGCCCAAACAAATGAGGATGGTCGGTGCCACCTCCTAGAGCCTGGCCAATTCCCCAAAGGCATCTACAAGTTGACTTTCCACGTAGGATCTTATTTTGCTGAGCGAAATGTGCGGACCCTATATCCAGTTATTGAGATTATTGCGGACTGCAGTGAAAATCAACATTATCATATCCCTCTGTTGCTTAATCCCTTTGGATACTCTACATATCGTGGTACATAGACGAAGAACTACAAAATAAATCCTGTATTTATGAGGTTAACAATAAAATTAAATACATTTCGAGGAGATTGGATTGTTAATATTTTAAAGAAGGTCTTAAGAAAATATGTCAAACTCTTTTGGAAAGTAATTTTTGCAGACTTTATATTTTCTAACTTTTAAATATGTAAAATTAAATAAAACAAATAAACATTGCGAGATTTAAAAAATGTAAATTCATTTGAATTTTTTTTAATTAAAAAGGCAAAAACTGTTTTCGCAAATTTTTAATCAAAAATAAATAATTGGACTATCAACTATCATTACAAGATTCGATAGATCTCCAACCAGAAGACTATTGCACTCGTTGAGTATCTTACCATCTCTATCTGGCGCCTCAGTTGCGTTCAGTGTTGGCTCGTATAAGCTAGATTTGGTTCAAACATAAGCAGAATATAAAATAAATAAAATAAAAAGGTGCAGGAGCTTTTTTTCGGGTTCCCCCAAAAAAAGATTGGTTTGAAATGTACATCCTAACTGTCCATAGCATCAACAGATATCAGAAAAATATATAGCTAGAATAGCTATAAACAAGCTTCATGGGCATTTCCATATTCAATATGCCAGATGTAGCCCGAAGTAAGCTAAACTGGCAGCGCTTCAGTTGCGTTTCGTATCTGTCGGATGTCGTTGGCGGTTCGTGTGTTTCCCAAGTCGGTTTTGTCGGTGTTTTGAATTGGAATTGAATGTTTTTGAAACGGCAAACGACTTTTCTGTACAAGCCGGTATTTTTTAAGGAAAAATAAATTTATAAATTTATGGCCAATATAGTTTGCAAGTGCGATTTGTGAGACATGAGTGCTTGAGAACCTTTAGTTCGCCTGCCTGCTCCGAATTGGAATCCGTCTCCCGCAGAGGCGCAACAGTTGTTTCGGAAAGAGAATCTGTATGGAAATGATATCCGTGTGTTTCTAAAGAGCCAGAGCCGATGCCAAAGCCAAAGCCTAAGCCAAACAAGAAGTCGGATTTGTTATTGGAAAGTACAAGCCCAGAGCTCACATAGACACAAACTCTAGATGCCAACAAATCCCCAACAAATCTTAAACCAGTTTCAAGATACATATTCTTTGGTGTCAGTGTGTGCATGTTGATTTTTTCTGGCATTGTTTTCGTTTTTTCTGCTGCCGCCGCTGCTGCTGGCTCTGCATCTTTTTTGTGTACCCTTTTCGCTGCCTCTTCCACCGCGGCCCTCTAATCGCGTTTCCATTTTCTGGCCGCCGTCCACATCCGAGTGGCTAGAGATTTGAGTGAGCTCTGGGTTCCAGCAACAAGTACCCAGTACCCAGTACCCAGTTCCAGTAACCAGTGCCAAGTACCACCACCACCACTACCACCACCACCAAGTGCCTGAGCCAGCCCGCGTCGCGCTTCGTCTCCCATCTGAAAACCCGAAAAACACGGAAAGAAACGAGCTCGGATTCTAGCTAGATCAGCCAGCAGCACGCCAGTTGGCAACCGCCCAATCGCTCCAATTTGAATGCTGGACGGGGAGCACTCCGAGACTCCGGCGTAGATCGCTCGAACTATTCCAAAAATGTGAGTTGTGAGATACTGTGACCTATGGTGATCTTAAATTGTCATTAAAAGCAGGAGAAAATGGTTAAATATAAGCATGTAGCTTAAAATAACTTAAATATTCTTCTTTAAACTTTAACAAATATACATATATCTTTAGGTAGTTAAATATTTAAAATAATCCAGAAACCCCTAAGAAACTATAGGATAGGGGATTTATTTATTGTTGTCTAGAGCACGACAAAAATATATATATTTTCATATATATCTTCGTATTTTAAAGTTTTCCAGAAAGTTTAAGGATTTATCAAAATATTTTATTATATGTTCCTTTATTATTTATGTCAAAAGATCAACCCCTTGCTGCAGAAATCATTAATCATATTTTAAAACTTTTATATTCTAAAGTCAGTAAAATCGTTGGTAGTTTATTATAAATAATATTTCTAGAACCTGTTTGGCAAAGGTATTTTTTCTATTTCAACATTTAATGGGTTCGACTTTATTGAGTCGAAAATTTAAATTTAAATTTATTTATTTACACAGCACTAAAAATATTACTTTGACATCCAGGCTAAGTTGAAAATTTATTCAAATCAAGGTTGAATTTTATTGAGTTTCCTATTGTTCTAAAATCAAGAACTTGACTTTATTGATGGCTTATGTCAACCGCAACCCGTTGGACAACAATATCTTGAAATTAACACTTTCATTATTTATGCCAAATACAAGTTAGCCGGTGAACGTGGGAAAGAAAAGTTTATGCAAACAATTTTTACTTGAATCGGATATTCAGACTTTGGCCCGAGGACTATATTACCTCACCGAAACCGACATTGGCGACAATTTGGCCAATTTCGTTTACCTAATAATTGAAAGTTCACAAATCAAATGGCCGGCGCATTAAAACGCAATCAAAATGACAACCTGCTAACGGTCAATTAATCAAAAGCCCCCCTGAATTCCACAGCAGAGCCGAAAAAATATATGTAAGTGATAATCGATCCGGCGATAAACACTTTCCTGGCCCCCAGCTCTGGTGCCAAAGACCAATCATTAATAACTGTTGCCGGGAGATAAATATGGTACGAATATGGATGGATGGATCGTCTCGGCGGATACCGTTCGAGAGCGGTCGCGGCGCTGGAAAAGTGTCAAAAATCGTTACCTACGTGGATATAATTTGCACTGGCTGACGTAAAGCCAAAAATCTAATATGTGCGATGATCGTTAAATGCTGTAGGCAAATTAGAGAGCGGCGGCCAAAGTGCAGAAACGAAGGCAAAAGTTACCTTCTACAAAAGCAGAAAATACAGCAAAGAAAAATAAAAACAACAGAAAAAATGCGCTTCAAATGGCAAAAACCTAAAACTACAAGAAATACCCATACAAAAACCTTAAAGTCTGCAAAGTTGAGGGGCAACACAAAAAAGTGTGGGGGAAAATCGCCTTTGCTTGAGCATGTTTGTCGTCGAGTTCAGCTGACATCGCAAAATGGCAAGAAGCCTCTCTGAGCCACAGATATGCACGGCAAAAAAAATTGTTGATGCTGATATCAGACCTTAAAATTCATTTAAGCTAATGTACATTTTATAGTACATTAACTTGCATATCTTAAAGATACTCTAAGTGGTTACTATAAATTACGTAAATTCATATCGTTCTTCTTAATTCTCAACGCTACATTTTTTTTTACTTTTATTATTAATTTCAATAAGACCTATTCATAATAAAATTATAAAAAAACATTTCCAGAACCATCATTAATAATTTTCTGTAATGATTTTCATTTTGCTTTACATAAATGAAGAAAACCGGTTTGATATCAATTTACTTTACAAATGTAAAAGGAATAGCTTCATTACTATTATTTTTCTATACACATATTCATATAGTTCTTTAATAAATATCATATTTTCTTTTCTGTGTAACTGAAATGGCAACAGCAAACAGGAAATGAACCCGCATGCACTTTTTCAAGTACCTTTCGTTCGAATTCGCTGGCCGATTGCATCGAGTTGTGTACTCGAGCACCAGAGACTTGGAGCCGGAGCTTCGACTTGAGCTTGAGCTTGGTCTAAAGTAAATTTTGTCGTCGTCTTGTGTTACTTAGCTTGCCTTTAGGTTGTGCGAGTGCCCAGTCTTTATACCTAGGTGTTCCGTGGGGTATATACTCGTAAAGAAAGATTTTTCCTAATGGCTTTGGGAGCAGGAAAATTAATACATTTTGTTACCATTTCTTATGAATTAATTATGAAATGATCTTGGTAGTCACTGTGTTTTTTGTATATATATTTTTTTTTTAAGTTTTGTAGTTCTTTTTTTTTTTGTAACAGGAAATAATGATGAAATAAATTGCAAATAGTATTCGGAATTTAAACTCAAACACTGATAGCGCGAGGTAAGCTTATTTTTTATATGAAGAACTCCATTGTTTCCACCAGGCTTTAAAGATTTGCTACTTTTTGCCAGTCCCTAAATCCCTCTATCTATATTTATATCTTTATTGCGCTTTTTTAATCTCCGTGAATTTATAGGTTTATTTTTATATAGACTCCATTGTTTCGGGCAGGCTTACAAGATTCTCTATAATATCCAGCCTTCAAATCGATACCTTTGTTTGATTTATACTTATGTATATAAGGTATCTATATGGCGAACCCCTGGGACCTTCACCCTGCCTTTTAATTTTATTTTGCATTGCATTTCGTTTTGTTAATTTCCATGCAGTTTCAGAGCGTTTCAGTTCAGGCCTGGGCGTAGGCTTAGTGCCCGATGTCGTGCCTGTTGTTGTTTTTCGCAATTTTGTTTGTGCAGTTGTGTAGGCTGGGGCTTGGACCTGTGTCTGTCTGTGGCCGGGTATCTACGGATATCTACGGGTGTGTGCGGCGGCCAACCTGTTCGGATCTCGGGGAATGAGTCAGCTGGGGGTTCGCTCTCATCGCATCCATGAGATACAATTCGAGCGGTCCCCGATAAATTCAGTCATTCGAGTGTTTGTCGGAGGGCGGGGTGGAGTCCTTCTTCAACATCCTTTTTGACCTGCACTCGAGCGTTTAGCCGGTGAGGGTTTTGATTATTTTGTGCTGTGCCCTTAGCAATGTCTCATATTACCCGGCAAATGGAGTTGTGTATTGTGTGTCTCCGCCATCCCCTCGGTATTTGTATTATGTTTTTCCCCGCTGCATTTCCCGTCTTGGCATGGGGCCACTCCAAATGTGCTCAGTGTGTAATTTCCGATAAGCCAGCATTAAGACATGTTTGGAAGGCGAAGCCTTATAGAGTATCTTTTGGGATATTCTTTAATTTTAGGGTTATTTTTGGGGGGAGTTTAAGGGAGACCTTGTAACACTCTTTACATATTAAATATATAGAGGATGTAAGTCAGTTGGTTTTCATCTAAAAATTGAAAAAAGAAGAGTAAATGAAAGCCTTTAAAATACCTTTTAAAAATAAAGGAGGAACTAATTGAACGGAAGGAAGTCTCTGTTAAAGGAAAATATTATATGACAGGAATCAAAGAATTTGCATTATTAAAGGACAGCTTAAAAATTACACATTGTCTGTGTGTCAGATAATTTCTAAAATTTTACCTGCTTAGGTTTTCTATTTAATTCGTCTCCTCACTTAATTCTTAATTACCAAGTGCTTGTTAAGTGATTTCTGTTTTGCCTGCAACTGATTAGTGCCCGATTTATTTGTGTACAAACAAAGAACGACCTTGACAATCTCTTGGCTCCCAACTCTTGGCATAATTATTGTGTTTTTTGGCTTTTATGCCACACGCTTCGGCTTAATGTTTACCAAATACTCGTCATGGATCTGGAGTGGGCTTAGTACCTTCCTAAGAGTAAACCTACTTACACTCACCTGTACTCACAGTCGGATTGCAGCAGGTGGCGTGACTAAGACATTCCGCCATGGCAAAGTGAGTTTTTCAAAATTCGAAACTAATTTCAGTTCGTTTTTTTTTGTGTTTTTTGTTATTATATATTTTTGTTGTTGTTTTTTTTTTTTAGTTGCTTCTCTTTGTGCGCCTGCTAACGAGCATTATTTCAGCCGGGCAACCAGGCTTTTATTTTAGCCAATCTTTTTTTATATTTTTTATTTCTGCACAATACTAGCAAGCTCACTTTTATGGTTTCGAAGGCATTAAAAAAAATGTGGCGCAAAATTCAAAACACTTGCGGATAATTGAAAGAGTGTGAGAGATGCTCCATGGCTGGGCTTTTCGCGGGGAGTGGGCCTCCTCCTCCAGTGGCCATGTATTAGCCGGAGTCAGTCGCGCACCAAATCCCAATGGTAACGCACCCATTAATCACAAAAGAGAAACAATAAAAACGCTTAGATGCTGCGCGGAAAAGTGGTAAAAGCAGCAGCAATACTCGGGCAAAGCGAATCGCATAGGAAACCGAGGAAAAATGCAGAAAATTGCCTCGAAGATGTTCCTCGAGTGTTAATTAATAAATTGAATGTTTCCGAAAGTGTCGTACACACGTATAAATAGAGCGGATGAGTCAGTCAGAATGCGATCGAAATACAAGGGAAATTTGCTTCAGCATCTGGGAGTGATTTCACTGTCTGACTTTTCGGGGCGTGGACCCCACAGTGTCGCGCAATAAACTTTAATTAATTCGAATTGCGATGTGCAAAACAGTTAGTTGCTGTCTTTGCCAATTTTGTTTGCTCTCTGCTGGTGCTGGTTTTGGTGCGGGGGACCTCGGGGGGACCAAATAGGGCAATTAAAAGCATTGTTCAGAGTATAGAAAGGGGCTGGATACGTATCCCATTCTGACAGGGGAATTTAAAGGGTGTGGGATATTCACTCGTGAATATATGCAATTAATTAGTTGATTAAATGTGAGCGAAAGTATATATTACATTTTCATTTAGACAGGCTTGACATTGAAATACATTGTCTGCCATAGGAAAGAGTAACCTAATGGATACTTTGCTTTCAGTGGAACTTGGAACCTTTCTATCTCTTGAAATTCTAGTTAAAATACCTTTGAGAAAGGTTTCTCATCTCAATACTCTTACCAAAATAAGCATGGAACCTTTGGAACCTTTCTATCTCTTAAAATTCTTGTTAAAATACCTTTCAGAAAGGTTTTTCATCTCATTACTCTTACCAAAATAAGAATGGAACCTTTGGAACCTTTCTATCTCTTAAAATTCTAGTTAAAATACCTTTAAGAAAGGTTTTTCATCTCAATACTCTTACCAAAATAAGAATGGAACCTTTCTATCTCTTGAAATTCTAGTTAAAATACCTTTAAGAAAGGTCTTTCATCTCAATTCTCTTACCAAAATAAGCATGGAACATTTCTATCTCTTGAAATTCTAGTTAAAATACCTTTAAGAAAGGTTTTTCATCTCATTACTCTTACCAAAATAAGTATATTTAAGTGGTGAACTAGTGAAGCTTATCCTGCCATCCCTTGAGCTATTTATATTCACTCTTCGATTTCGCCGCTTAACTCAATAAGAGCGCTTCTTCTCCTTTGGGGGAACCCTTCAGCTAACGGCTATTATTGGCAAGTACGCCACCCGTTTTGGCCAGCTCATTAGCCATTCTCGGCACAAGCCACGTAACAGTAACAAGGCAGCAACATAAAAGGCGAAATATACACGAGTACAAACACATAAACGTATATATTCACACCATTCACGATGGTTTATCAGGTTGCATGCACGCGATTCAAATCAATTGCCACAATGACACACATACTTCGCTCAGACACCAAGATACAGATACTTTTCAGCTGGTGGGCCTGGCTTTCAGACAATCGTCTAATGTCTGCTGTCTAATGCCCAAGCCCAAGCCAGAACGATGACGAGACAATTCCAGCGGAGAAGACCTTCACGGTGCACTAACAAAGTCTTTGTGTTCAACTACCAGTCGCATTCTACAGTCTACGTCATCCAGGGCAGGGAGGTGGGTCTCGAAGGGGGGATAAAGGGTAGTTGTACAATTGCACGTGCTTTGCATGTCGAATTACAAAATAACAAGAACACAAATACATAACTCACCTTACACAGCGTCAACGGGAGAGTCAGCAGTGATTTTCTGTAGCAAAGCAACAGGTTTCTTTCTAGCTTATAAAGTACACAAAAAATAAATAAGTGCTTTAGTGAGTAAATAAATACAACATTTATTTAGTGTTCCTTTAAGTTTCTAGGGGTTTAGGTGTAATATTGACATTATATTTGTTATATTATTTGTATAAAACATTAAATATAATATATGTATATGTAGATCATAGAATAGTGGAACTACTTATATCCTTTTATTTATTACGAAAAAATGGAATCGTTTATTGTAATTTTCATAATTTCTAATAAATACATATAACAAAAAATATATTGTATATTCGTTGAATCGATTTAAAATTTAATAAAAAATGTAAAAATACTAGAATAAACAACTGTAAACCAATAATTTATTATACACCATTCTTCGTTGGAGATTATAAGGTTGCAATCCTATTCTAAATAAAACGAAAATGAAATCAAACTAAGAAAGCTTATCAAAGCTAATTTAAAGAACTATTTACTACTTACTTACTTTACTATTTACCATTATTTTTCCCAGTGCCCCTTTGGCACAGGGGAGTTTTATGGGCTGAACCGCCTCCAAGCGGGGGCGTGGCTCTGTTTCTCTTTGAACCGTTCTTTCTTGTGCATAATTACATGGCCTCTTCGGTGATGGCATCAAATATTCAATCGGCACAACGGCACACACTCGACCTCTATTCCCTGCGGGCTTTGTTTCGGTCAGATTTTGTTTATTTCTATTTCGGCTGCTTTAGTTTTATTTGGGTTAATGCTAAAAAATTGTCGTCGCTGGAGCTCTTCTTCGCTTTGGCCAACAACTTTCATTAGGGCCAAGCAAAAAAAAAGCGAAAAGACCTCTAATCTTTTGCACTCCCAACGCTGACTTCTTCTTTGCCAAGATCATGTCCGGCTAAGAGTCCGGACATATGTATATATGGGTATATAGAGAGTGAGATGGATGCTTGTAATTTCACTTTTTATAGTTAACAACAGGTTAAAACGATTAGGCATTAATGTTGGCCAATCTGCTTAATGTTTTTCTTTTATAATTTGCGCGCTATTAGCGTACTTCTTTTTTAAGCTATTTTTTAGCGTTTTCTTTGTGGGGCAGAGCTATTAGGTTTTTAGGCAGCATGGTGTTGGGTGTTGGGTGTGTGTAACTAAGGTCATACGTACCGTGAAAATGAGGCCCAAAGAGTTACGAAATTTAGTACGAGCAGGAAAAATGTATACTTGAATTACCAACCTTGAAATTAAGCACTTGCACTAAAATATTTTAATATGAACATTAAGAGAAGTTCGTTAGCTTTAACAATAGGAAATATTGAGAATAATATTAGAAACTGTACAAAAGAAAGCTAAAACATATCTAAACATACCAACAAGATAAATTATAATACCATAATTGTAGTGATTCCAAATACGTATTCAACACTAAATAATCCAACCTAAAACATTAGACCTAATACATTAGCTTGAATTTAAACAAAGATCTCCATCACTTTCAACTCTTTGTTTGGGCCTCTGCTAATGATCTCTCAAAGGCCAATAAATTACGTTAGATAAAATATTAATCTGGCTTCTTTTCCAATGAAATGAATAAATAATTACAACTTTCCCCTTTGTCGATTTATCAGCTTGAAACTTAAAGGAAGCCACCAAGAGGGCGACCTTTGAGACATAAATGCATTCACCCAGAACCGATAAGTCCGGGGTTATGTACTACATAACAAAGTATACTATATAGGAAGAGCTCTGAATGGATATTGGTGTGGTGGTGAGTCCCCAGATCTGCTCCCTTATCGCGGACAGCATCCGGAGCAGGCCACACCCGCCGCGGTTTGGAAAAACACACATAAACTATAGTAGAATGAATCGAAACCCGATCCCATCTAAGGAGGAATGTGCTTTCAGAAGTCATTTGGCGGATTTCACGCTCCGACGGTTTGATTAGACGCGTTCGATTTGCCTTCGGCTTGTTTGCTCGATTGTTTGTTTGATCCGATCACAGCAACAATTAAATCCAATGAAATTTAATTTCGCAATTGAATTTCATTTCAGTTTCAGCAAAATGCTTGCAAATTACTCGAGCGTTCAGGCTTAGCTAAGCATTTGCCGTGTTTCCAGCCCATTTCCATTTCCCTCTCACTCACTTTTCCCGTCTCCTGTTTGCCGATTTTCCGATTTTCTGCTTTTCCCTAACCCACTAAATGGCAATGCAAGCGAAGAGGTATTGCCTTTTCCTTGTTTGCCGGCTAGCTGCATTTTCTTTATGCAAAAAATAACTATAGGAAATGTTTGTGGTTAAACCAAACTAAGCGATATATGTAGGTTGAGGAGATAGTTGGGAATATATGAAGGTAAAAGTAAGCCCAATATATACTAATTTTAACTAAAGATGCTGTATTTGTATGCAGCGAATATATTCCAATTAATTCCTAAGTATTATAATTACCTGATAAATAGTTTAGTTTTCTGTTTTTTGGAGAGTCATGCTCCTTTATTAATTGTGTTTAACCATGTGAAGACACTAATAAAGGTTAAAACTAAAATAAATATGTATTCAGGCGCTATTAGGGAAAGCAAAACCAGGCTACGAAGTTATTATATATTATAACCTATGATCCTATTAATTTAATGCTTTTTATTTTAATTTTTAAATTAATTTTTGTTGAAATAACAAGGAAATCTTTACTTTTTGGAAGAAGAACTGATCTGATACTTCTCCTTAAACCTTCATCCTATTGTTCCTAAACCACAATTACCATAAAAATTCAATCATATACAAACTAAGCCTAAGATATTCCCATAAAATTTGCCCAGCAGGACTCCTATAGGTGACTATATGTAGTCTTGTAACTTATCCCCAAAACCCACATCCAATTGAAACATCAAACTTCCGTCGAGGTCGGCGGCCTCTGGACAATAGCAGGTTCTTCCATGGGACAGCAGGAACCCTTCTTGGGAACCCGACTTCGGTCGATATCCGATTCGTTTGAGGCCACAATAAAATTTGTGTCGGTTCGGTTTCCGCTACTCATGTTCATGCCCCATTGACTTGCTCTCGAGTCGATGGAAATCCAGGGAAAATCAGGGGAAATGGAAGACCGGACTCGTTGCATTCGATTTTGAGGTTTACGATGCTCTATTTGATGGCTCATCGGTTCGGGCTCGATCGATGGATCATGCCCCTGAGCGAGCTCTGGCAAAGCTCTCCTTTGTTCCTAGACCGATGCAATCTTAATGTGCGGTTTAGGTGAGTGACTAACGGCCAGGTAAACTATGACTAACTGGTCTCGGATCGTGGGTAGTTCAAGGAGTTTAGTTATTATTTATAGAGCTCTTATTGTTTGAAGTTTATTAATAATTAAATTATCACAAAAACCTTAAATGGTAAATGAGTCATTTTGTTTTTAATAAAACTGTTTTGGAAGATTTAAATCGAATTCTAAGTACCCCAAATGGTTAATGAGTCATCAAAGTTTGTTACAAAATGCCATAATTTAATACAAGAAAATGTGTAAGATTTGTTTATGGCTTTTATTTTATTTATTTATGATTATTATTTATTGCTGCCCGGTTAACCAAGTTCGAAATTAACCCAAGATCACATATTCAACACAATTAGAGCATATTAAGTGTGGCAAGAGCGATTGAGAGGTGTGGGGGGAGGGAGAACGTACTTGTTATATCTTTTTATTATTTTTTGTTTCTG
Source organism: Drosophila truncata (assembly GCA_008042515.1). Lineage (NCBI taxonomy): Eukaryota > Metazoa > Arthropoda > Insecta > Diptera > Drosophilidae > Drosophila > Drosophila truncata. The sequence continues at coordinate 1,842 of VNJQ01002850.1, read as the reverse complement.
ATCCAAGAGAATATAAAATTAACGCAACAATTAACAGAAACGAGTTTTCAACTCGAGAGGGGAGTTAGTGAAATGAAGTGAGGAATCTGGCCCGGCTGATCTGGGCTCTAGAGTGGAAAAGGGGGAAAGATCGGAGTAAAGCCGAGGCTGCTTTTATTGAACAAAACAACAAACTCTTCGTCAATTTATGGCGGACCCCCGCTGAAGTGCCTGAAGTTATGTTCAGTTCGCTTTGGTTTTAATTCTTAAGAGAGAGAAAAAGGGGAACGAATAGCCAGCCAACCGAAAGAAATAGGGAGAAAACAACAAACAGAAATGGAGTTGAGTGTATAAGTTGAAAAATGTTAATTTTTATGCCACATCAATGATGAATTTGAGTCTACAAACCAAACTTGAAAGTCTTTGATGAAATTTCTTATAGAAATATATACCTATAAGTTCCTTAAACTTAAATCTTTTTCGTTAACATTTCATAACTTTTATTCAAACATTTCTGCTGAGTAATAAAAGCCCTGGTTTAGGTTAGTACCATCAAGTTGATGTACTATTATTAAGTTTTTTGTTATTGTTGCTCTGCGCTGCCTTTTGTGTGGTCTTGTGGTTTTCAGTTTTCCAGTTTTCGGTTTCTTGTTCGGTGCTTTTCGGTTTTACTTTTATTATTATTATTCATTGCACTTTGCCAACTTTGTGTGGCATTGAAGTGTTGCATTACCCGCGACTCAAAGCGAATTCTGTCTCGGTTATGTGACAAATTTTCCATAAAGACATTATATATTTGGCCGGCAAGCGAGAGGGAGAGTTCAGTGACCCCCAATCTGCCTCTGAACTGACCTATTTGGCAGCAATTGCCGGCATGTGGGAAGAAATGAACGAGAAAGTGAGCCATAAGATGCCAGAATGAGTTGGCAAATTGGGCAAAGGCAGGACACATTTTCTGCGGAAAACTCGTGTTGACAATACTCTTAAAAAATATGTTGATATAAGTATGTTTCTTTCTTTTTAATAAGCGAATAATAATTTTAAATATATATATATTTTTATACCATGTACCAAAGGTACAAAGGTATTATAATTTTGTGCGATATTCTGTAACAGGCAGAAGGAGGCGTGGCAGACCCCCAAAAGTTACCTAAATATTGGTCAGGACCACTTTAGGAGTCGATATAGCCATGTCCGTCTGTCCGTCCGTCCGTCCGTCTGTCCGTATGAACGCCTAGATCTCGGAGACTATAAGAGCTAGAGACGCCAAACTTGGGACTTAGACTTCTTTTATCTGCACGCAGATCAAGTTTGTTTTCAATTTTTGCTGCTCCCCTTTTTTGGGGAGCTATTTGAAAAAAACGTATATCTCCTAAATTTATAAAGTTAGGTAAACCATATTCACAACCTTGATGTATTTTATCAAAATACACAGATTGTCTAAATTTCATTCAGATCGTACCATAAATATCGGAGATATAGTCTTTTTACTTTATACTTATTATGTATACAAGAGGCAGCCAAGGCAAAGGGCTCCAAATAACACATGCACCAATACACTTACAATGGTCACATTCCCAGCATGCAAAGTTAGGAGCGCTCCGAATTATGTGTCTGGAAAGAGCCCTGCTTCGGAGCGTTTTCGGAGTAAACACATATTTTAGAGCGTTTTAGGAGCGTTTTTTGAGTAAACACATATCTTAGAGCGATTTCGGGGCGTTTTCTGAGCCTTAAAAACATAGGCTCATAAAATGAACTTTTTTCTGAGCGTTTTCGGAGCTGTGGGAGGTAATAAAGAAAGTACAAATCCTAAACGCATCTTTATGCTGAGCGATTTCGGAGCTTCAAGAAGTAAACACAAAG